>VYXD01006147.1:710739-759464 GCA_013397195.1 Hylia prasina
GGGTCGGCGTCCGTCTGGCTTCGCTCCGGGCTGACGGGCGGCGGGACTGGTGGTGTCGGCGGGCGCCCTCCGGTCTTTCAGGCCCGGGCTGAACAACGCAGCGGGAGCCGCCCGGGTTTGGGAATCGCGCCGAAGAGGCCGCGGCTGTTTGTGTTGGGTGAAAGGGGCGTGTGGCAGCAGTCCTTCCACTCCCTTTCCCGGCGGGGTCCGGAGTGCCTCCGCTCGAAGGGGTGGGCTGGGACCGCAGGGAGAGGAGAGGAGCTGTCGGGGTGGTGGAGTCGTGCTGTGACAGCCGAGCTTTGCGGTGGCTGCCCGGCACTGGGCGCTCCCTTGTGCTCACCGAGGGTTTGTGCTGTCCCCGTGCTGAACGTGGAAGGTGTTGGGCGGGCGTTTCTTTGCCGATGTACTTCAGTACATCCTGAAGTCTGCACGTCGTGAGAGGACAGAGAGACAACACCTTCTGTATTCGGAGCTTCCATTTTTCATATTAGAATAGAATTAACTTCTCTTAAACATACTTACAGTGTCTCTCGTTTCTGCTCCTGACCTTTCCCTTCCTCTTCCCAAGTCTGTGTCCTAGGCATAAAAGGATGTAGATTTGGAGCCTGTATTATGGCAGTTGTCTCCTATTTTAGTGATACTAGAAGACCATACACAAATTCAGCTGTACGTCCTCCTCGTTATTCTGGTGTCATCACCCTTGTTGTTTTCTCCTTTCCTCAGCTTATGTTAGATCATCTGATCCTGTGGTCTTTTCCAGTATTTCTTTTGAGAACTTTCACATCCAGCAGAATAATACAGGCTGAAATGACTTTCTGTTTCCCTGTAAAAACTACTACTTACTGTAGAGTTTCATTGTAAAAAATCTGTTTAATANGTGACCGTTAGCGACCGCGCGCTCCCGCGGCGCCCGCCCGACCCGCCGCCAACTGTCACAGGGAGCGGCACCGGCGCCCGGCCGCGTGTGTCCGTGTTGTCCGGCCGTGTCTGTGTGTGCGTGTGTCTCGGTGTCCGGCCGGGGGTGTGTCCGTGCGAGCCCGGGTGCTCGGGCTGGGGGGTGTGTGTCCGGGCGGCGGCCGGTGTCGCAGGGCGGGCCGGGCTGTTGTTGCGGGAGGCAATGCGGCGGGCGGGGTGGCGCCGATGGCGGTCCTGGAGGGGAAGCGCCGTGCGGCGGCCGTGGCTGTTCCCTACTCGCCGCGTCCACCCCTCGCCGGCCCCGTTCCCGCCGCCTCGTCCCCGTCTGCCTTGTGTGAGCCGAGGCGGGGCCGCGGCGGCAATGCTGGAGGGCCCGTGATCCCCCGCACGCACCGGGGTCGGCGTCCGTCTGGCTTCGCTCCGGGCTGACGGGCGGCGGGACTGGTGGTGTCGGCGGGCGCCCTCCGGTCTTTCAGGCCCGGGCTGAACAACGCAGCGGGAGCCGCCCGGGTTTGGGAATCGCGCCGAAGAGGCCGCGGCTGTTTGTGTTGGGTGAAAGGGGCGTGTGGCAGCAGTCCTTCCACTCCCTTTCCCGGCGGGGTCCGGAGTGCCTCCGCTCGAAGGGGTGGGCTGGGACCGCAGGGAGAGGAGAGGAGCTGTCGGGGTGGTGGAGTCGTGCTGTGACAGCCGAGCTTTGCGGTGGCTGCCCGGCACTGGGCGCTCCCTTGTGCTCACCGAGGGTTTGTGCTGTCCCCGTGCTGAACGTGGAAGGTGTTGGGCGGGCGTTTCTTTGCCGATGTACTTCAGTACATCCTGAAGTCTGCACGTCGTGAGAGGACAGAGAGACAACACCTTCTGTATTCGGAGCTTCCATTTTTCATATTAGAATAGAATTAACTTCTCTTAAACATACTTACAGTGTCTCTCGTTTCTGCTCCTGACCTTTCCCTTCCTCTTCCCAAGTCTGTGTCCTAGGCATAAAAGGATGTAGATTTGGAGCCTGTATTATGGCAGTTGTCTCCTATTTTAGTGATACTAGAAGACCATACACAAATTCAGCTGTACGTCCTCCTCGTTATTCTGGTGTCATCACCCTTGTTGTTTTCTCCTTTCCTCAGCTTATGTTAGATCATCTGATCCTGTGGTCTTTTCCAGTATTTCTTTTGAGAACTTTCACATCTAGCAGAATAATACAGGCTGAAATGACTTTCTGTTTCCCTGTAAAAACTACTACTTACTGTAGAGTTTCATTGTAAAAAATCTGTTTAATGAATAGATAATAACTTCTCTAGTTACAAGTGTTGCAATGCATTGTTTTTGTTTTGTTTTGTTCTGGAACTGAAAGGGCTAGAAATACTGTTTTAGTGAAATACTGCTGTTCTCTTACACAGCAGGGAAAAACTTTCTGACATAAAAATCAACGTTAAGCTCCAAAATACATCCAAAAAGCAGTTACTGCCAGAATGGTCTATGGTGCTCAGAACCTGAAGGCAAAACCTGTTTCTTTGTTGCAGAAGACAATGACAGATTTTCAACACATGGAAATTGTTTAGGGCGGTGCAAATAATGATGACAAAGCTAAAAACCATTGTAGTTAGTATACAGCAATAGTTATATAGGAAGAGGAAAGTAAAATAGAAGCTCTCAATACTGTAATCTCAAAGTATGCACTGATGGTAATTTCCTGGAAAATTACAGTCCGTCATTTCCCCCTCTCCGTTTTGCATATGCATGCCAAAATGTTTTGGGGGTGTTAAACAGGGAAATAGTGGATTGGCAATAAAATACTGTGGAAGCACAGAGGCCTTTGATCTTGCAGCAAGACGATGTTGTCAACTTCAGTGGGACTCTTGTCATGGTGCAGAGCTTTATCAGTGCCGAGCAGCTGCTGAATTAAGACCATAACTTTCAAGTTAGAGTTCCTCAGGTAAGATGATACCTTGTTGCTAAAGATAGGAGCCGATTTAGAAGAAAGTACGGTTTAATGTGATACAGTTCTCCCAGATATGTTTCAACAAACTTAAAAATTATTGGTTACAGAAAGTCTAAAATGTTCCAGAGATTTCTTTTGAAGTAGTAGATCCCTCAATGTATTTTCCCCTCTCTCAAACAACTGCATAGCATTTACAGCATTTTAGGCTAAAAGTAAGAATGCAGATTGGATGAGGTTAATTTGATGTTGTCCAGTGTTTGTTTTGTGTGTAACTTAGTGAATGTGTGTGTAATGTAGTATATATTTTGTATAACTTAAATAAAATAATGCAGGTTGTAGTGACACAGTATGTCGTCTTCTGCAGCAAATCCTGGCAGAGAGGTTCTTGCCCCTGCCCTTATGCCACAGTTCTTCTCTTGATTGTTCTTGTAGAATTGCTTGTGAGGGAGGCAGTGCTGTAGGACTGGGTCACTTTCTCATGACTTGTGAAACATCAAGATTTAAGCTCCTCAATGTCTGTAAGCTATTGTAGTAGTATGGTTAGAGAAGCAGTGAACTTGGTGGTGGGTAAATGAAGGCTGGGGAGAATGGGAACTTATTAAAGTGGTTTTGCTTCCAAATAAAAACATCATTGGAAGATTCTTGTAGGCTACATGTTCTTTTCCTTTAAAACAGCTACAAAGATTATTCTTCATTATGTTATTGACAGTTACTAGTGCTTCTGTTTTGTGGCAATAAAGTTTTCCATTTCATAGCATTTGCTTTACTGCTCACTTCACTGTTGCTTTAACTATAGAATTAATTTTTTTGTAATGGTAACAATTATTGTTAGGGCAGTGACAAGTGATTTTGGGTATTTGCAATGCAGATTTAGGCAATTATTCTTTATAGGCTTTATCTTTGCTGTCCTGCCTTAAAAGGAACAAAATGAAAAAGAGGGCCCTGGAACTTTGCGTGTTTTTCAGCACATGCTTAGGGAGAAGTGCCTGAAGAATGTTGCAGTACATTGCTTTGTTGTTTTGCTTTTTAACTTCTTGTTGCATTGTAAACATGGTTTTGCACTGTTAATTTGAGGCATCATAGATGCACAGTTTGACATACGCAAAATAAAGAAGTGTTTAAAACACTCTTCACAACAAAAATTCTGTCCTTGAATGTGCTGTTGCTATGAGGTGTTCAGCTGCTGTGATTCTTGAAAGTACTTCTCATTTTTTAAATATACCTTTTTATATAAATATGAATGATTCTTTCCTCATTAAACCCTAAAAGAAATACAGGGTAATTATTTAAATCTGTGATTCTTACTAACTGAAAATAGTCGAACATGTGCCTTCAAACTTGAGTAGACTTCCCCCTAAAATATATTTGAAGTATGATTTCCTAAAGCAGACAGCATTTTTAGGAAGCTCTCTAAATGCGGGATACTGTAGGGTTAGAAATCATACTAAACACAGAAATAATTGCCTGTATTTAAATAAATAACTCTAGACAGGTTTTTTTTTTTAATTATGAATCTGTTATATAGAGGTGCTGAGGAAGGAGGGAAAGAATTAGTGAGTTAGTTATTGTTGTCTTGCCTGGCTGAAAGTCTTTTGATTCTAAACCTGTAACTTTTTGCCCCTCTCTTTATCTTCAGCTGTCTGCTGATAGGTCACTATTAGATCTTTTCATCTTCTATCTTTCATACTTGGGCTTTTGCCAAGTCCTGTTACTTTACCTGCCAACATCTTAGAAATCAGCTTTTCTTTCTCACCTGGAGGACAGAAAAATTGGTTCCCTGTCCAATTCACAAGCAAAGTTCATTAAGTTTCCTTATTGTGCCTTTTTCCTCCAATGTCATGCTGCTGTATGACAAGCCTGCTTTGCCTATTTCTCTGATCCTGTTGTGTCAGTGGTGTTTCATCACATATACCTGCTCTTGAACCCACATTTATCAGTGAAAGTGAAGGTAATTAACTTGGCTGTGGCTGAAGTTGTTAACTGTCTGTGGATTTGTTTCTTGCAACGTTCTTTTACCTTCTTCACCTAACAAACTTATGTCACAAAAGTTAGCAATTCTAATTTACAAGAATCCATGGAATTTTGCATCTCACATATGATCAGATTCTTAATTTTTCAGTGTGAATGATGCTTCAAATCAGTATATATTCAAATACTATCAGGGTCTGAGAATTCTATTTTTAAACTTGCTAAAGGTGTTTCTCCAAGTGCTTTAATTATTTAGTTGTTAAATAATTAAAAATGACATCTTGGCATGCATTATCATGATGAAGGCTTATCTGCAATGAATCTGCACCTTTGGTACAGGTTTCTGGTTGCTGAGGACAAATCTCTTTGGGAAATGCCATGAATGGGAAAGCATTGGATATAGTAAACCTAAGCTAGGTTCAGCAAGCAGTAAACATTGGTTTTATTTTGTTTCTTTCCCCCTATCATGGTTTATCCAAATCTCTTCTACATCTAATTTTGGTTAAGGAAGAGTAATGTAACTCGGATGAGCATGAAGAAGGGAAATGATAATGGAAATTTAGACCAAATTTAATGACTCCCATGTACAAGCACTTATGCTGCCTGTTGTATGCATTCAGTGCCCACCCTTTTCTTCATCATAAATGTACTGAGGCTTCAGTGACTAGGCATTGTAACTTATGCCCAGGTAGTGAAATGGTTAGAAAGTGAACTGTTTTTTTCAATTAAAAATTAACACATCCACTGATCTGGTAAGTTAAAAGTATCTAAAATTTCTTAAATTTAGTTCATGTCTCAGATGACAGACTTGAAATATGTGATGCTATTTTTTGGAGCATTGAGATTTTTTTAAAAAAATTTTAGCAAGTAATTTGAATAATTGCCTAAAGGAGTTGTTGTGAAGCTTCTTTATTTTTAAATAAGATTTGATGACTTGCTCATAGCAATGAAATGTTTTGAAGGAATTGCTACACTCTTGATCTTTTAAGAAGCAGGCCTTCACGTAAATCAAGACAACAGAATATCCCAGATAATGGAAATGATTACAGAAAGAAAAAAAATCCAACCTAAATTTAAGAACATTTGTCACATTTTATTGGTATGTATATTAAGATTGTGTTCTTAACTGGTTCTTTGTTGTTGCCATGTTTTTTTCCCTTAAGGTTAGACAGGGTGTAAGTATAATGTTAAAAACATACCCATACTTTTCCAGAAATTCCCAAAGTTCAGTGCATCAAAATCCAAGTCCTTGATCATTCAAGAAAAAAAGAAAGCATTTTTTTCTGATTGTTTACATGAAAAATTTTATGACTCCTAATAAGCAATTTTAATTTAAAAATGTTTCATTCTTTTGCTTGATTGAAGATAATTTTTTATTTTTGTATGTGAATATAATGGCATGATATGATTTTTTCCTGGTGGTTTGAAGCTGCCTAGTAATCCATAGCAAAATGGAAATGGTACTGCAAATGTGTCCAAAACCGATCATTACTGCTGCATGTAGGCATTTTAAAAAGAGAGAATCTCCTGTGGTTTAAGTATAACTCTAAATTTTTCTTTTAATGCTACTGTTTCTTTCATTGTGATGTAGTATCAAGAGATCACTAAGAGGTACTGGAAAGCCTAGAAAGAAATGTATAATGTTCACGTTCTTTTGAGTGGTTGTTCATGTGAATGTTATCCCTCAAAGACATGTTCTTTAGTGCTATATAAGACTTTAAGTAAATAATTTAATTAATTTTTATTAGGTTAATTTTATTAATTTTTAATTTAAATTACTAACACTTGGCAAAAACCGAGTGAAGTCTTTTAAAGCTTGAAATCAGTAAACTGTGGACTTCTTCTGAACTGGCTGACTTGTGAGTTACATTTTAAGACTTCAGAACATGAATACTTCAATAGTGGACTTGAGCACAAAATAGTTTTTAATGCTTGCACTGTTGGAATACAGCTTCTGTATTCCAACAAATTCTTCCTAATTTCTGCTAGTAGGACAGCTCTTTGTCATTTTTTGTCCCAAGAGTTGGGGTTATATTTTGCTAATCTTCTGATCTTCCTCAACTTCCGTGTAGTACTAGTGTCTGTCTTAGTGAAACCACCTTCGTTATAACAACCTTTTCATGTGGTATAGCTGCTGGTCTTGGCAGCATTGGCTTTTCTGAAAACTGCAGAGTGGGTGCATGGAATCTGCTCAGTAAGGTGCACGATGTGCACCATCTGCCTTCTTTACAGATCTGAAGCTGTAAGTAGATTTGCCTCAAATCTTACTGTGAAGAAAGTTCCTTGTCTGTCTGATCCAGCTAAGTTTATTTAAACCTCTGCAACCTTTTTTCATTATTACTGATGGTTGTTGCCAGTTTGTTTTGAACTCTTTAGTTCTGACTTTCCATGTGACATGTAAGTGAAGTTCAACCTTCTCAAATGTTGAGGAATTGAGGAGTGCTGGGAGATGAAAGTCTCTCTCATCTGCACGTGAGTGTTAAAGTTCGTTGGAAGATGAGGTTCTAAGTTTTTGCATGCTGAAACCAACCTTTCGTGTACTCCTCAAAGTTTCTTCTTTCAGCTGCTGATACAGATTTAGACAAAATCAACATAACTGTTCTGAAAAATGTGAGTACATTACAGAGAACTTCTGTACAAATCTGTGTGCTCAAAGGCTGTGTTAGCAGGCCTTTCTCCTCCCCTGGAGAAGAAAGTTAGTTAATGTTAATACCAAGTTTGCAACACTGGCCTGAAGTAGGAGGGGGCAAGACAGCTGTGGTAAAATCAGTTAACTGGAGACTTTCAGGTCCATGAAAATGAATAGAAAGCTCTTACATGTTACACCAAAGTGGATGGGTTGTTTTTGAAGGTGATTCTAATTAAATAGGGAAGGAATACTACTTAAAGTAAAAGTGAAATGTTGATGGGTAAGTTTGTATTTAACTGAAGCTTGAGGCTGTATACTAGTTTGTTGTGTTGAGCCTGGCTTATGATTCTCATGTTGTTTTACCTCTGCAGGTTTTGAGTAGCATTTAAATGGTAATTGAATATTCATATTTATTCTTCTTATTCTTATTATTATTTTTAGTTTCTGTCACTTTGGGATCTTCATGGGACTTGATATTTGTGTTTCATTTCTGGACTGTAAGATTAGCTCTGATGGACTCTTGCTTTCCTCGGTCTTTCTGTCGTTTCTGAATGATAGATTCTCAAGTGATTCCTTCCAGTGAGCTGTATGCAACATCCCATTTGGATATTGTGAATCCAGATAACAGTGACAGTAGATGGGCGGCTGAATGTTTGAGGCAGATAGCTTTTAAATTACCAGCAAACCACAAGAATTTTGCATGTGTGAGCACTCTAAGAAACACTTGTTTACAAACATCTACTTTCAATTTCTTTAGCACAAAGAGCTTTGTATGTTTTGGGTCAATGTCTGTCATTGGATCTTAGGGTGCTGATACATCACTTCTTGTTCTAAGTGCTTTCTTTGTGTTCATGCTTTACAGTGAAATCTTCCTATGCGTGTTACTTAAATAAAATTCTATTAACTGAACCACATTCTTTCCCATATTTTTCTTCCTCTGCTCAAACAGAAAGACCCAATTTTAGAAAAGTCAGTTGACCAGGTCCTTAAAACCAACAATCTTCACATTGCTTGCAAATCAGGATATGGTTCTGTTTCAGCCTATTCTATGGAAAGCTGCTAGCTGGTTTGCATGGGTCAAATGGAGACTGTCATTTAACACTGTCCTGCATGGACAGTCCAGGCATGGATTAGATGGATGGACCATTTGATAGATAAGGCTGGGTGGTCAGAAACTCAAAAGAGTTGTGGTCAGAAGCTCTAAGTTCAAGTGTAGACTGTGGTAAGTGGTGTTCCTCAGGGGTTGGCACTTGGACTGGTGGTGTTTAACATCTTTGTCGTTGACATTGACAGTGGGATTGAGTGCACCCTCTGCGAGTTTGTGGAGAGCAAACTGCGTCAAAAGCAACGTGGGCATCAGGGCAAGGGAGGCAATTCTGCCCCTCTGCTCTGGTGAGACCCCACCTGGAGTGCTGCATCCAGCTCTGGGGCCCCCAATGTAAGAAGGAACTAGTTGACCTTTAAGGTTTCTTCTACCCAAACCATTCTATGATTTGTCACATCAGTAATTTTAATTTACATGAATGAATCTTTTGTAACGTAAAGCTGTCTGTGCTTTGCATCATGCCTTAAGACCTCTGTATGATTTAAAAATATCATTGTCTTGCTGAAAATTCATCTTCCTAAGTGAAGTGTTCTGCAGTGGCTGTGGAGAAAGTAATCTAAGCTGAACTATGTGGATGATGAAGTAGTTGCACAGTAAACTTGCACAGGTTTTGGGATTTGCAAGAGCATTTTTTTAATACATAAACTCAGCCACAGGAGGAGTTTGAGTAGGTGTCGTGGTTTGTATAGTAAGCTTGTGTGCTGGATCATGTGGCAATGACACATCCTCTTTTCTGATCTGGAAGCCAGTGTTGGTATAAATGTTGCTGGTATTTTATGGTTTGGTTAGAAACGTATTTGATCAACAGTCAGGATACCGTCAGGGGGGTAGGCAATTCTTTGAAACATAAGCACTTCAGTAGTGCATTTGTTGCTAAATAAAAGACAAAATAAAAAAATAGGTTGTTTACTTGTTTCAAGTCCATGGTGCCTTTTCAGACTCTTCTTTCCTTGCTCTCTGATGGCCAACTGCCCAGTTTCCCAGGTTACATTCAACAGTGGTGTATTCCCCCTTCAAGTCCAGGGACTGCTCTGACCTCTTTTCCTGTTTTCAGGGTGTTATTTGTGGAAAAGAGGCAGACCAGAGAGGGTTTTCAAAACATGCTCCAATTATGTCAAGTTGTCATTGCCACAGCCTCTGCACTGAGTAACTCTTGAACTTGGCAGGCAGTGCTCCACTGTTAAATACTTACTTTTCGGCTTCAGCTCTTTGAAGCTTGGAAGTTGTGCTGATACAACGCTGTTTTATTTGAGTTTACTCTTTATTTCAAGCTGTCAGTGTGTTTGTGTATTACCCCTTCCTTGTAAACACTTTAATACCTGATTTGTTTGCAGCACAAACTGATTATCAGTCTTGAAACCCAACGGTCTCCTCAAGGAGAGTTTTCTCTGCACATTATAATTGGAAAGGATAGTCCAATTATAATGTGCAGAGAAAACTCTGCACATTATAATTCCAATAATTGGAATTATTTTCTTCCAAAATACAGCTTCGTTTTAAGATGTAGAAAATGTTTTTAGTTAGCATTTTATTAATAGTTAATGTATTTTTTATTGGTTTGGTTTTTTGGTAGAGATGGCATGAAGTTAGAATGTCTTCTTTGCAATATATGCTTCTATTATTGGCTTCTTTAGGGCATATACTTTTTTCCTGGACTTAATTGAGAATTTGATAGATACCTGTTTCAGACAGAATTAAGATCCTGGCAGCTGGTCATCTTGGGACTGACTTGCAGGAAAGAAGGGACTTTTTTGGAGTTTGGTACCTTACAGTTGCTATGTTTCTCTACATTCAGCTGTGAGACTAAGAAGAAAAATCCTATTGTTATCAACACAATAAAAATTACAAGTCAATATTGACCTTACTGTTTAGGGCTTGATTGTTTTTCTTATTTCCCACCTAAAATTTGATGTTACTTCCATCATAGAATAAGCAAATTTGAAAAGCAGACTGAATCTATGGGGGGATAGCTGAGAGGGTGTTGGGGTTTTTTTATGAGGATGGAGTGTTATTCAATAATTGAAATAAGCGGCTGACAGCCGATTCAACTTCTCCCACAGATTCTGCTAGGGACTCTGAGTATGGATAGCTTTCTTCAGTTCTTATTTACTGACAAAAAGGGCAACAATAATCAAAGACAGTACAGCAGTCAGCAAATCTCATAATCATTTGCTGAATGAGAGCATCCTGAGTGCTCAAAATCTGTAGAATATTAGTAATTTCTGTTTCCAGGGTTTTTATTGTAATTTTCTTATCAGTGTAAATAAGCATGTTTTTTGATCATTGTATGTACTTTTACTGGAGTTAAATTTTGTGAAATTACAGAAGGTTCTTGGCCTTATCATAGGGCCCTGCTGTTGCATTTCTAAGCTGGAACCTTATTATTTTTGTTCTCTGCATGTTTATTCCACAAGGCACAAAAGGAAAAAGCGGGTGGCTGCCTGTAGTTCTAGAATATATGCACTTACCTGTATGTAAAGAAAGAAATCGCTATTTTAGACCTTTTGTGAGTGCTTCTCAGCTACTGCTTTTTGACATCCCTTCAGCCCCCTAGAGCCTTTATCTCTTCACTTTTGTTGTAATCAGCCTTGCTTATTCTCCTTTTTTAAAGGACATTTGATTTGGAGATACTAACTTCTTAGCGATTCCTAATGAGATTCTGAGAGTAAAAGTTTGATTTCCTGGTTTCTATGCTTTGTTCACAGAAGTGCTGTACAACTAATTTCTAGTGGTCAGGGAAAGCCTTTTTCTCCCTACTATACTCTGTTGTTATTGCTAATGTATTAATGGATTGATTTGTTTGTTTTCTTTGGGGTACAGTTTTGCTGAGTAAGTAAACTTATGAACTGCTGCAAATGCCTGCTGGCTCAGATTTAAAACCTTGGATTGAAATTAATTTCCTCTAACTGGAACTGCTGTAGTTCTAAATGAAGTAAAAGAACAGGGTCTATCTAATCTGTAGGGACTGTAAGTGGAGGGTATACTTTTTCTGGGACTTACCAGATACAGAAATATTTTTGAAAAACAATATTTTTTTAACAAGGAGTTGTTTTCTTTGAAATTTTCCTTAGTAATAGTATATTCCTTTTGCAGTTTTATGTGATACTTTGTCTTCAGACCAAAGAGGAATATGATCTGAGGAGTTATTTTTCTTTCTGAATTCAAGTCTATGTTATACAGGGTAATTAATTCTGGACATAGATAGTAGATAAGAAAAAGAGACAGGAAAATCCCATGATCAATAGGTGTAGTTGAGAGCACCCAGTAAACAGTCAGGAAAATCTCTGCAGAAGTTAGCCCAGTCTTGGGCACAGGTGTGTTTTGTTGGTGGTACTTCAAAAAAACTCACTGGTGCAACTTCAGGACAATTTTAGTGAAGTTCCATAATCTGATTTTCATGTTTTGGGTTAGATATTAATGGTGCTCAAATGACCTTTTTTTTTTAATCTTTTAAAGTAATTAAAGTATAATTTTGCAAATAAATCCTTATTTTAAAAAAGTAGATAATTAAGCAATCCATTATTGAAATGTCAGTTATTTGTAGTTTACATCATCTTTTAATGCAAGTAATTAGTTAATTTCTTCCATTTGTTTTCCAAAGTTTTCTGTTATTCATTAATGGGCTCTTCAGAACTTCAAAAAATAGAATTATCAATCTTTAAAAAAACTTCAGTAAAACAGTAAGGAAAAACGGCTGCTTCTGACATTTTACATGCATGTGCATTTATATTTTATTTTAAAAAGAGTAAAAATATTCAGAGTGTTCGATATAAAAAATTTTGGCCTTGGTTTGCCCCAGCATAAGAATTCAGATTCAGTGGGAGTTTCTTTCCAAAAGGATTTTTTTTCTCTGCTAACACAAGACAACAGATCTGGAAACTAAAGTACTGAGCAATGATGCTTCAGCTTCACATTTCCAACTTGCTTTTGTATATTTTTCAATAATTACTTGTATAGCTTCTTAGAAATATGAAGTATATCTTGTTTGGTGTGTATAGTAATACTAATGTCTTACTTGACTATATTTTCAGGATTTATCAAAGGTGTGCATGACGTTGAGTTTTCCTAGGGTGTAGATCTTTGCCAATGGTTTCAGAAAAGCACTTGTAACTGCAGGGAAAGTCTTGTTCAGCATTCACTGGCTTAAGCATTGTTTGATCTCTGGACCCCAGATTTAATTTTAATTTTAGTACCACAGAAGGATTTGGGCTGGAAGGGACCTTTAAGGATGATGTAGTCCAACCCCCGCCATGGGCAGTATGGTGGGGGAGGAGTGTTAGAGATCGGTGTAAGGCACATGATTTCTCAGAATGCTACGAATATATTAACAATTTCATGGACTCCTGCACTGCAGAAGAAAAACAATCCCTTCATTTTTATATGTATTTTTTTTCTTTATAGAAAATGGAATAATCAAAACAGACAAGGTATTTGAAGTAATGCTGGCTACAGACCGTTGCCACTACGCAAAATACAACCCTTACATGGACTCTCCGCAGTCTATAGGTAAGAGCATCTTGCAAAAGTGATTGAGATTGTTTTCATTTGTGTAATTTTGACTGCTTTTGTCATTTATGCATTAAGAATGTGAAAATAGTTTTTTTAATTTGTAAGGTTATTTAGTTTTGCATCAATTTATTGCATACCTTTTAACTAAGCTTCAATTTCTTGTGGAATGCAGTTGGCATATTTGGATACATCACGCAGAGAGATTTTTTTCAGACAGTATTAATATGTGTAAATATGTGTTTATTTTTCAAATCACAGTAACTTGTGATGATGCAGCTGATGTAAATACTTGAAAATAATTTGTATCCAGTTCATGGTAGAAACATTCCCTATCTTTACAGAAATTATTCAGTTGGAACCAATGCAAAGTTTCTTAAACCATTATGTGAAATCTTTAAAAATAGGCTTTGAATGGGAAAGTCTACTGATAGGACAGTTGTTTTCCATCCTGTTCCCAGCTTTATCTTTTCAAGACAAGAGAAAGAGCTATGTAGAGGTACTAATTTCTTTTTTCTTGATCTTCTCCCTGCCTTTAATAGTATGTAGTGAGTGAATTTTATTAGGATTTTGTTAATTGTATAGGAAAATTAAAAAATATTTTAATATACATACTCAAAGGCTTATGTATCTTTACAAAAACAAATATAGGTGAGTGTTTCTCCCATTCTTAGAGGTGTTTGTCCTCATTTGCTGTTTGCAGAATACATGAGGTTGTTCTCCAGATGTTCTGTGGTTGCCGTTGCATGAAACTCAGGCTAACAAATTCAGACTTTTACATAGAGACTGAGTGAGAAAGGAATTACATGATTCTGGGAGACATTACTCTTCTGAATTAATATTACTCTTCTGCTCAATATGTGATACTCATTCAATGTATAGTGACAAAATGGAGATTGTAGCTGAGGTCAAGGATAAAATTCTTCTTTTTCCTGTCCAGAGTTGACACAGCGTAGCTTTCAGCTGATGTATTGTAACTCACTTCTGATGGAGAGTACCTGTGTAACTGCTGGGGTGTAGATGTTGTACCCTGAATGAGGGTGACAGTGAAAGTGTTGCACTTCACAGTCGAGGTAATAAAGATTGTAAGGTTGCTGTCTGAACAACAATGAACATCTTCCATTCTCTTGTTTACAGGTTTCCAAGCAACAATCAGTGCTCCACATATGGTAAGCTTTAAACCTAGGTGATATATAGTGGTTTTATAAACATCCAGGTGCTTTTGAAATAAAATTTTACCATAGTAAAATTAATGAGCAGTTGATTGCAGTGACACTTTTGTGAACTGCCTACTGGGAGGACATAGAAAAGATTGATCAAGATTTTTCTTGCAGATGTACAGTAATAGGATGAGGGGTAGTGGGCAAAAAAATGCAACATAGGAAATTCTGATTAGTTTCTAGAGTTTTTAAAAAAATGAGGATGGTTAACCACTGAAACAGGCTTTGCAACTTGTGGAAATTCTGGACTTTATACAAAGAAGCTCACTGAACAGGGTTCTAAGCAGCCTAATTTAAAATGCCCCTGTATTGAAAGAGGACTGGACCAGAAGATTTCCAGACATCTTTCCATTGTAAATTACTCTGTAGTTTATAAAATCATAACAATTCAGGAGTGAATAACAGTGATTCCTATAGTATGGTACTGCTCTAATGCCTTTAAATCTTTGGACAGGAAAAAAGATAAGTTGTACTGAGTTGCAGGGTTTTTTGCCAAGTGGTTTGAGACCAGGATGAGTGTTGTTCTGATTGGGATTTCAGTGCATACATCTAACCCAGATATAATTTTTCTGTGTATCTTTATTTGAGATAGAAGGTGAATAGAAGCATGTATTTTGTCTTTGTGATGTTTGGAAAGTGTCAAAAAATAGTAAAAGTCTGCTTCTCTTGACTAAAAACTGTGTAGTTGGCTTAGAACTTACCTAGTTATCAATACAAAAAAAAATCAGGAATTTTGTATAGAGATGTTAATGATATTCAAGAAAAGACAGAAAAAAGTACTATTGCTAAGGGAAAAAATAAGTAGTAATTATGCTTCAAAATTTTAAGTCCCTTAAGTCATTATTTTTTCCAATGCTTAGCAGTAGTAGTATATGAAGTGTTGAGGCAAAAAAGGTAATATATCCTCTAAGCAAATATTAACAAGGAATATTCTAACAGAGAGTATTCTAATTATTTGTGTTTTCTGGGTGGGATGGATTAAGCTGAAAGAGTGTGGTAATGGCTATCTCTGAAACAGGAAAGAACAAATTGTTTTTTTAGTATGCAGCCTAAGCTTAGTTTGTGTACTGGTCCACCACATAGCAATGCAAAAGTCATCAAGCGTCTCTACAGACTACTGCTTTTCATATGTGTGCCTGGCTGTCTGCCTTTGTAAGAGACAACTTCTTTTTCCTATTCTTTGATTCAGCAAGTGTGCAGGTAATATAGGAGGTAGTTTTAATAGCCATTTTTCTTGATGCTATAGAGCTGCCTTCTTCATAACTAGCTTTTGTATCAGCTTATTCCAATGCATATAGCATAACGATAAACTAAATTCGTTTTTGGCCATATACTGCCAGAACAGTAAGAGTCACCAGACCTGAGGAGAAATAAACTGATTAATAGTGTCTTTCTCAATATATAAATGGAGTCTATGCTAGAAGCTTGAGTGGTCAGATGAGGCTTTGTATATGGATGCTAACAAAAAAAATACACATGAAATTTGTTGAAGCTGATGAAATAACAATGATTATATCATGTTGTTAACTCCTTCCCCCCATTTTTTGTAATAGAAATAATTCTGAAGTTTCTTACACAAATGCTCAGGGCATTTCCCAAAATCTCTGAAGAAATTAACATATATTGAGTAAAACAGACACTTAAAATAATATGAATTTTTTTCTCTGTCTTCTCTTTAGCATGCATATGCACTTGAACTTCTGTCTGATCAGTTACATGAAGGAGCCAAAGCACTTGATGTAGGATCTGGAAGTGGAATTCTTACAGCATGCTTTTCACGAATGGTGAGGTATTTAGTTTAATCACTGCTTGAACTCGAGTGTAACTCTGAATTAGAGGGCAAAAAAAAGCATCCTTCGTAGTGGAATGAAGTCTGTTGTACAGAAAATAACTTACTCTCCTGGGTGTGATTGGTACCCATTTCTTATGGTAGCTGATAGTAGATGTTCAAGTTAAATGGTCCAGTAAATTGTGTAATGATGAAGAAACTGCCTAGCGAGGAAGTTTAGGCTTTTTTGATTGTTTTGGGGTTTTTTAATGATTGAATTTTACTTGTTGCTTTATATCTGGAAGGAAGATGATGTTTGTCTTGAACATTTTTGTTATCTTGTGTGGCTATGAATGTTCTCATTGTGATAAATTGTCATGGATTCCTGTTATGATGAGAGCTTAGTAAAGTGTAAAAGAATCCTATTTCCACAGGAAGAAATCTTGCGTATATATATAAAAATTCTCTTTGAATTTAATTGCTTTCCTTTTTATTATATTGCACAAGCATTACTGCAAGTGTCCATTTAACCTTTTTTAAGTTAGATATTAATTTGAATTTTACATCTTTGCCAGGTAATCTCAGTTATGTTATTCAGCCTATACCTAAGGAATTTTCTGTGTTCTTCCCTGATGTATCAGGGAAAAAAAAGATGAAAAAATTTGGGGTTCAGTGGCTGTAGCTTTTGTATTGTTAGACTGATTCAATCAGAGGAATATAATCAGTTTTTCTTTCTCTGTTTCAGGGCTTTATAATTGCTTTATGATTAGTAGGGACCGTCATTAAACAGCCAACTAGATTTTTTGCTTTGTCTTTCTGCAAAGTTAATTTGAAATGTGTTGATACATATGATAATTTCTCACTTAGGTTTCTTTGCTACTTAGTTTTCATTTTTCAAGCACCAATCTGAGTCTGCAATCTTCTGTCTCCCTGTTAAGAATTAACTCAGAATGTTTAGGACTGGGCAATGCATTTGCAAAAGTGTTTAGGTTTCTAAGTGTTAGCTGCAAAATTTAAAAAAAAAAAAAAATAGTTGAAATAAGTTAACCAAACTGCAGTTTAGAGGAAATCTTAAATGGCACTTAATTCAACAACTGCCTGTTATTTTTGGTCTGTGAAGTCAGACACTAGCATGGGAACACCAATCCTACAAGCATTAATACTTCTGTGCAGGCTGTATGTATTTCTCACTGAAGTTATGAACACCTAATGGAATAGCCATTTTCAATAGTACGTGCTAAATTGTGGTTGTGCACTTTTTTCTACTAAAAGAGCTGTCAGAAGTCAGAATCAGCACAAAAAAGAAATCCCTTTCCAAATTTCCTGAAGTTAATCCCTCTACCTCTTTATTTCCATATGAATGTTGTGTGCCTCTTATGAATCCTCTTTGGTGCTTTGCCTTGGAATGGCTTAGAGACATGTTGTGAAAAATTGAATAAATGCTTTCATTCTGCTTGATAGCAATGCAACAGTAACAAAACTTGAAGTATATTATGGGAAGTAATGGTAGAGTGTTTTGCCACCAAAATTCAGTTGGGGATGTGCTTTTTGTGACTATGCTGATGTTGCTTCTCAGTCTACTTGAGATCTAGAATTAGTAGCTCACATTTGTGCCACAAGTGCCTCAGTGCACATTCATGACAACTTTACTCTTATGATGATAATCTCATTTGTGGTACCTCTGGGAAAGCTTTATCTTTACTTAGACTAGTAAAGTATATTTAAGATTGTTGTTTGGATTTTCACGTTAAATTTCTGTGATAAATTTAGCTACAATGCTTGCAAAATTAAGTTTATTTACTTTTGAGGGTTGCTGGCAAATTAAATGAATTACAGTTTTCACCCTGTCAGTACGGGATTTATGAAAAGAGTGGGGTCTTTTTATTCCTAACATGGGGATCCCAAAAATTGTGCCATCTTTCTGTTGTCTCAATTACATACCCTTCAGAGTTCCAGGGTAATAGACAGAGGTAATTGCTGAGGACTCAGAAATAGCATAATGGGCTGTCACATTATGAGGTTCTCTTACTTTATCAGGCTATTTCATGCTCTGACCATTTTGCTAAATTTTCATTTCTGTGACATTACTGTTTGGAATACGCTGGATCTTTTGCCAGCTTATAGTACAACTTACTGCCGGGCATTCCTCTGAACAGCAACCCATGGCTGTCATAGTGAAAACTTGCTCTGTGTCTCGCCCTATTTCAAAGGCTGGGGTGGTGGTTTTCCACTCAAAGCAAACACTACTCTTCTAATGTTTTTAACATAGGAGTTGTTCATAATAAAACATTTAAAAAAATCCCCGGGATAACCAGTTACTAATTTTCCGTGTCCTAGCAATATTAAAACATAAGGTACAGAAATATAAACAGTGTGTTCAGATGTACCCAAAGACAGTTGTTAGGCAGCATGGGCTGCTGCTAGGACATACTCTGCTATTGTGTTCTTTGAGCTTGATCCTGTTAAAAGTGATTAGAATTTTGAAGATTTGCATTGGTTTTGAATGTTTTTTCTGGACTAAAGACAAAATTCTGGAAGAAATACCTCTAATGGAGAAGGTTTTGTTAGTAGATCTTTTTTCCCCCTCTCAGAATACAGAGATTTTGTGACCTTTTTTGAGTTTAGAGTTCTCAGAAGTACCTCTCTTCCTGTGGGGGAGAGCTGTAAATCTGAAAGTAGATTCATGAATGCAAGGGTGAGTAAGGTAATTTGTCCTTGACTGGTAATTGCAGCATTTGCTTCTGAAAGACTAGGACTCTTGAGATGATTTTGAATAAAAATCATGATTTAATCCTTGAGGTAATGTCTTCTCTAGAAAAACCTTAATCCTTAGTAAATTTTGTTCAGTGTGAAAAGAGATCAGTTCTAGTCTTTGTCCTTGATGTTGTTACTTTTTATTGTGGGTAATGAAAACAAGCATGATCAAATTTAATTTCTAAAAATTCCAAGAAGAAATCTCCACTAACAATATAACACAGCTGAATCCCATCTCAAAAAGATCACTCTAACAAGTATTTATAAAACTGTGCAGACACACTTGAATCATGAAGTGCTTCTAGCAGTCAGGATTTGTCATTTCTCATGGTAGTTTTAATAACTTTGTGAAAATATACTTCCACTTTGCTGTTTTTGTTTTAGAGAAATGAGGTCAGGAAGTATAAATACTCATAAATCTATATTTATTATGTAAATAAAACTATCAGAAATTGTTCAACTGTGTATTTTTATTCCAGGTTGGCCCCAAAGGACAAGTTGTAGGAATTGATCATATCAAAGAATTAGTAGATGACTCAATAAATAATGTCAAAAAAGACGATCCCACATTGCTGTCTTCAGGAAGAGTGAAACTGATTGGTGAGCATCAGACTGATATACTTACTAATTAAACTGATATTCTTTCTAGCATCTGGTTGTAAATGACTTTATTGGATGTTATTAAAAGTTTGAATTTAACTAGTTGCACCCAAGAAAGAGAAGCCAAATGAAAACTTTAAAATCTAAATTGTCTTTAGGCCTTTGAAAGACAGTATCTTCTCCCAGTTTTCAGAATATGACTTCTGGTGATCTCAAAGATTCATTCTTCTAGAAAAGGTTAACAAGGAAGTGTTTTGTGAAAATAAATGCTGAAGGTCTGTCGTATTAGAATTGCTGTTTAAAATTGGGTTGAATTCACAACTGTTCTTGAATAAATAACCTGTTACCTAAATTTGGGTGTTTTAACAAAGCCTTCACACTTCCAATAAAGTACTTGAGAAAGCTGCATGCAAAAATTCAAGTGGAAAAAGTACTGGATTGGCAGTATGCTCCACTGAAATTTATTTCACTTGGTTTTAAAACTGACAGTAGTTGTATGTTAGGGAAGCAATTGACACCAAAGTATTTTAATTCAGTTAGAGTTACTGAGAGGAAGTAATGCCCAAATGATACAAGTACAGCAAATTATTTTGAATAATGGATTTTAGTAAACAAAAAACGGGGGGGATTTTTTGTTTTGTTTTTCTTTGTTTGGGATTTTTTGTTTGGTTAGTCTTTGTTTTTCTTAGAAGATGCAAGGCTGGCAGGAGGAAAATGTCATTCTATTCATTAAGTTTAAAAAAAGTTGAAGGTCTGGGATGCTTTTTTAGACTTTTTACAAGAACTCTTGGGAAAATTATTATGTGATGTTTGGCTTTTAGTTTAATTACTATTTTGATTCTTGGTCTTTTCTTGTAACTGAGGGACTTTCCCAAATGTTTTTAAAAGAAGTTTATCAACATGTACACATGTATAAAATGCAGTGTATCTCTCTGAGAACACTTGTCTCAAAACTTCTTGGAAAAGAAGTTAGACTGCTAGGGCTGCAGAGGGGGAATGAGGGAATAATTTCCATTATTGCTGTACAAAAGCAATTTTGACTTATGCTTCTGGTTGTTCCTGAAACAAACTCTGGTGCTCTTGCAAGTCTGGAATTATAAGTAAACATCATTATCTATATTATTTTTGACTATGTAGCAGGGTGACTAAGAGACTTGTGAATAGTTTTGTTGTGAGGTACATTTTTAAAAAGTACAGATGGACAAGTAATACTTCTGTGAATTAGGTGGAGAAGACTGGTTCAGCTGTGCTGGATTCCTGGGATCTCTTTGATATGGAGCAAGAATCCAGACAGCTGTTTATTTAAAACAAAAAGACAGCAACAGAAAACCCCACCCAAACCCCCCCATCCCAAACATACAAACAAAAAAGTGCGAATGAGTTGATTGATGATGGGAGCTGTATGAAATAAGACCAGGTGTGTCAGTTGCAGGGTTTTCACAGTGTGCTTCAGACATTCTACTCTGCTTTGTCATAGCTCACATACACCATAATTGCATTTCAGTAACATCAGAGTTTTTTTGGGGTGTCTCTGTAGAACTGCACTGAGAAGCTGGGAATTGGTATACTGGGATTAACATGTCTTTGTTAGTTTGTGGGTCTTAAATTTTTTGGCTTTTTTTTTAATAGCTTGATTTTTATTTTATTTCTTAATATCAGGAGGAAGCCTTTAAGGTGACTCTCTCAAGTCCTTCTATTTATCACTCTTTGGCTCGCATGAGAGTACTCCTGGAAAGCATAAATTTTGATTCTTTTGGATGAAACTAGACAAGATTACGTGTTCCAAGAAGCAACCAAATATGTTTGATATGTGGATATTAAGACAATAAGACTTAGATCTAGACTGCAGCGATTATCCTGAAATGTATATGTTGCATGGATGCCAGGTTCTCAGCAAAAACTTTTGCTGCACAGATCTGCGTCTATTGTACTGCACTATTTGCTGATGCAGCCATAGCCAGCAGAGATGAGGGATTCTAAATGACTGAGGGAAGTAATTTTCTTCTGTTTCTGTGCTCATGCTACAACTCTGTGTGAAACAGGTCTGCATAGAGGCACTGAAGGCTTGATTATGGTGATCAGCAGATCAGGTCTAGATTTATAAACAAGGTACAGAACCCTTTTATACCAAAAAGTCCTGACATTTTTTCCTCATCACCGCCTGCCACGCACCATGATGATTATTTCACTAACAGACTGCATGTAACTGGAGATGTGAGTAGGATAGGTGACATTATTCAGGATGTAAACTAAAAGCTGAAAATTTGGGCTGCTCTTTCCCCTCGGACGTTGAATAATATAAAAATTTGAATGACACTGAATCTATGAATGCTAGCTTAACTATTTTTTAAATCTTCTGTATATCTAAAAGTGTGTTGCCATTGTGGGTGGGTATATTTCTTCTGTAACCATAAGAATTTTTGTGGATTTTAAAAGAGAAGAGCCATGCTGTGCCCGATGCATATGAAAGCGCATGATTTTTTTTCCCCCCTTTGGTTGGGTGTGTACCAAAGAGTGCACTAGGGACATTTATGTCTCAGAATATGTGTGTCTTCTTCAGAAGTGACAGCAGTTTCTTTCACAGCTGCTTCTTCAACTTGGAAGTCTCTTCTTTTACCACCAGTACTGTAGGTCACTGCTTCTAATGCCTGCTGTGCGTGCACCCTGGGGAATGAGGATCTGTCTCCTTGTGTAGCTAACATAATTTTTAGCAGTATCTGTATGAATAAGCTAAAGAAGTCTTTCTCTGTTGCCATCTCTGATGGAACAGCTTGATACAGTAACAAACACATCAGTGCTGCTTCTTTAGAAGCGTGGTACAGTGCTACTAATATATATAAGTATAAATTATATACTTGACTGCATTGAGGTGGTTGTTCCAGTAGAACCCACCTTGGCAGTCAGAGGGATTACACCTGGGAAATGTTGGAACTTTTATTACTGGTGATCTCTGTTGCCATCTGACTTAGTGGAAATGGTGATCCATAGGGATGAGTTCTCTTGAAGCACTGGTACTTCTTGCTTGGCAGCTTCTGCTTTTGTGGCCCTTGGTTGGAGTTTGTGCTGGTCAGAATGGATGATATGAATATTTATGTCACTGACCTCTAAGAGGCTTCTTGATTTCTAAGGAAATGTGCTCTCTTAAAGAGCATGGGTGCAGAAGGTCCTTGCCAGGGTCATCTTTTAGGGCGGAAGACGACAAACACCTCTGTTTTAATTGTTTTGAGGAGCTGTCCAGGTCTTCCTGTACTGTCTTGGATACCTAAGGGTGTTCTTACTACCCAGATGGCCCTCCTTATCATGGAGGTCAAAATGAAGCCTGCTGTGGTGACTGTGTTTTTTCTTGCCTTGTGAGTTGTCGGAAGGCAAAAAGTTGACAGATTTTCAGCCTCTGACTGGAGCATAGCACTACTTTTGACTCTTTCAGTTTTAATTAACTTGTGATATTGGTGTTTGCACAGAAGTCAAAGCTTAGCCCGAAGATGGGAAACCTTAAATTACTTGTGCTGATCAGAGGACTATCAGATTAACCTTCATGTTTTTTCTTCTTGACTGATTATTGGATCTTCTGTAATCACAGACTGTGAATTTATGGATGGTTCAGCCTCATTTATTACATGTGTTCTAAATAACTCCAGAGAGAGCCTGCCTAACTTGCTCTGACTTCCTGTTACTTTCCTGTAAATACTGTGGATGCCATATTCACATTGTCTTCTTTCAAAACTCAACTCAAGGTCCAGTTTAGTTTGTCACATTTCATTGGCTTAAAAACCCCAAACTGTTACTCTTTCCTTCAGCATAACTGGGATGCTATGAGACATCTGTGATAGGGTGCTTCTCCGTGAGTTCTCCACCAAAGCTGAAACAGCAGTGGTAACCTCTGAAAACCTTAATTACTCCAAGCATCTTCCTAGCAGCGACCTGGACCTTTAGCCGTGAGTCAGACCTGGCTCTCTGTGTTAGTCCAGTGGTTGTCTGTAGGAAGAATACTGAGGCCAGTCCACTGGAACGTGGGGTGTGCAGAGGTTACTGCACTACTGCAGTACTGCATTAATGCATGCATACATGTGTGGGCTTTTGTTCCAGCTGGTAGTGCACTTGTAGGCATATGGGGAGCACTTCCTTTGTGTTTCCCTCACCTTTGGAGTCTTCTCATACGTGCTTCTGACATTTAATGCTTTGCACTTATGATTTGCATTATATGTAGGAATGGTATGCGTAAAGACAAGGCAAAGCAAAGTGTATGTTCTAAGATGGTAAATAAGTGGGGAAACTCCTGGAGTTGGTAGGGAACATAAATACTTCAGTGTCTTTTTAGGTGGACTGTGTGTTCCAAGAACTTCCATTATAAATCCATGCTTTCTAATTTCAGATGCTTCAATAGTATTTAGTATATTTTATAAACATGTGTATACACATGAGGGTGTTTTGTTGCATTTATTTTACAAATGTGTTTAATTTTTATATATAGATATGGGAAAACAGCTGTTTTCTCCAGTCCTTTTGAAAATGTTTTTAAAAATAGTGTTTTCTTGTAGTGGGAGATGGACGAATGGGATATGCAGAAGAAGCTCCCTATGATGCCATTCATGTTGGAGCTGCAGCCCCAGTTGTGCCACAAGCAGTAAGCCTTTATGTTTTGTGTGTGTGTTTCTGTACTATCTTAGCTGTAGAGAATGCTTTGCATACATCTATATGTAAAATACTTGGTAGCTTGCACTGCTGGGAGTATCAGTGGGCAGTGTGGTATTCCTGTGTGGTGTGGGGTTTTTGTCTCTGTTACAACTGGGCTTCCTGTTGGTTTGATAAAACTGTATGTTCTAATAACTCTGCTCTAAATAAATAGATCTTAAAGTGACGTGTGCAACCCTCTATTACAACAGTGAACTGGACCATTTTGTTTAATAAGATAATTCAATTTTATCAAACATTGAGTTACAAAATTTAAGTGTGTTTTCCAGGTTCCAAAGCACTGAGTCCGTTAAAAGTAAAATGTTCAGCTGGAAATACAAACAGTGCCATTTGTTCATAGCTCTCAGAATGGATACAGGGCAGTTCTTACTAGAGAAGCTGAAGAATAACTAGGGGCTTTAGAGTGTGCATACGTACAGTCCATTTTTGCAGTTAAGATTTTTTTTTTCTCTTTCATCAGGCACATGGTAATACATAGCATGATTTTTATATGCTAGATGCCAGTTAAGGTTTTTAAATCTTAGTGAGGGATAGTGAAAGACTGGGCTTTATAGACAGATGGGACATTTTCAGACAATGACCAGTGGTAGGGGGGTTTATTTTTGCTTCATTTTTTTTGGAGTTGGTTGTGTTTTTAGGTTTTTTTTTTGGAGGGGGATTTATTTGTTTGGGTTTTGTTGTTTGAGGTTTTTTGTTGGTTTTTTTTTTTTTGATGGGGGTGTGCGGGAGGGTGTTCCAAGCAAAATATTGACAGATGACAATATAAAAAGTAATTGACAGCTTATTTGTGAATGAAACAGTTCTTAATTATAACTTTCATTAGCAATGGGGATTAAGGGTTTTTTTCCATGACATCTGGAAAGTATGAATTTTTTCTTGATACTACTGTGATTAGCCCCCTTTAACTATGAAAAAAACTGCAAGCATTTCTCACATACTATGTATATGTGTCACTTATCTTACTCATACTCATATATGTTAGACTAGTTTCATAAAAGGCTGTTCCATTCACAGAATGAAAGAGGAGCTGTTGGGTAGTGAGTGTGTTGTAAGCAAAATCTTTCCAGGAAGAGAAATAATAAAAAGTCACCGAATTCAAATCTTATTCTGAGGGCTTACGGGGAGATCAGTTACCCCCAGAATTTTTGATAATGGGCCTGTACTGATGCACAATAACTATTGAACAGTTAAACAGTTTCAAAAGATTGAATCTGCTGTAAAAATAATTTGTAATTTATGTTTCCCCCACATATATAGAAAATAAAACTGCAACCTACCCAGTTAATTAAATTATTTTACTGTAATACCAGTTGTTGTACTGTGCTGCTGTGATGCTCTCATTTTCAGTGCACTTTTTATTTTTCCTAATGGAAGTAGTTATCTACTGCATAAAAGTAGATAGATACATACTAGCAAAGCTATTAATCTACTGTAACAAACTTTGGATCCAGCTTCTCTGAAGTGGCTGGTTACATTCTAATTTCTGTGTTGTGTTCTAGCTTATAGACCAGTTAAAACCTGGCGGAAGATTGATATTACCAGTTGGCCCTGCTGGGGGAAACCAGATGCTCGAACAGTATGACAAACTAGAAGATGGCAGTGTCAAAATGAAGCCTCTGATGGGAGTGATATATGTGCCTTTAACAGATAAAGAGAAGCAGTGGTCCAGGTGGAAGTGATTTTCTGTTCCACTTACTTCTTCCACACACATGCAAGGTGAAAGGGTGTGAATTTTAAGCAGATAGACTGCAAGGCCTGCCTTTGCTGCTGTCATTGCTTTCTGCTCCTCCATACCATGAAAAGTGACTCAGTCTGCATTACTACATCACCCAAAGGAGGTTATACTAAGTTTGAGTTAAATTAAAAGCAGAAGAAAAATATTGCATGGGTTGCACTTTGTCTTTTTTTGACATATTTTCTTTAGTCTTTGGTGTTTTGAAGATTCTTATTTGTTGTTTTAAACACAGTATTTTCTAAGGTTAAACTTCACTTTTAATGAACTTTTTTATAACTATTTTGCCCAATAATTAAGGTGAAGTGTAAAATTTTACTTAATAAATATTGTTTTGTCCTTTAAGTTAGTGGTAATTGGGTGTTCATTTTTTATTTTTCTGAAACACTACAAATGAAGAAAAATCTTTGCAAAATCCTTGTGGAAAATGTAGATGATCTTGCAAGCACTTTTCCTTTAGCTCCCAAGTAGCAAAAAAGTAGAGAAGATAATTCCTTCTTCCCTAAAGTCTAAATGTAGTTGAGTAGTTTTCAGAAAATTTTCTCAGACATGTTATTAGAAGTCTGTCTGTCTCTGATGGGGCAGTATTTGTGTTTGCCAATACAGCAAACTCTAAAGGCCTTTCTAGAAGCAGGAAGCCTTCCAGTTTGCTGAATTGAACAGCCAGTAATAAATAAAAAAATAAATAGACTTAATGCAGCTGTCAGCTTAAGCCATGCTAGGCATTAGTATGTGAATGAACAAAGCAGCACTGCTGTTTTGCTTCCTGGCAGAAAGTGCTTGTGAATGTATTATTGGCATTAGTGAAGTGCAGAGATATGCATTGAGCTCTGAAAACAACTCTTGAGCTTTATAACCTAAATTTAGATTTTTGGCTTTTTTCCCTTGATATTCTGGAGTATAGCTTGTGATTTGAATACATGAATTCTTAGTCTAACCTATCAAAATATTCATAAAAAGTACAAATAATGCAGTTTGCATACTGTTGCTTAGTGAAACCTCATTTCAGTGTTTCTTGGATTACTATATAGCCACCACGTACAAATTAGTCTTAAAACAACTTCAGTGGAATACAGCTTAGTTCAAAGCTTGTGAAGCGTGCTTGTTATTCAAATGTTTTGTATTTGTTATGCAAATGAATGCTTTGGCTTCGAATATTGCCAGTATTCCCTCAGTGTGGTACTCAGGGGTTTCCTGCCTCTTGTAAGGCTTTGGAAGCTTTCCTTTGTGGTCGGTTTCCTTCTCTGGCAAATGTTTTATTTAAGTTTGGAGTCCATGCTTTGCTTGATCTAAAAAAGAGTTTTAGTCTTCTTAATCTTTCCTTCTCTCAGAGAGGTTTCATTGATTTTTCTCCATTTCCACCTTATCTGATTCTAGTAGCAACTGGGAGTTTTTCGGTAGCAGCAGCTGTGTGTTCATAAAACACTTTAAGAAGAGTTTCTTGAATGGTAGTTTATCCCTTGCTACAAGTGAAGGTAGGGTACTGTGTTAAGGACTAGAATTCTGAGGGGTTTGCATCTCTTCGGTGTAGTTTGGTATTTCATTTTGTCTGCTACCTTGAGAAGAACTAATAGTTTGAGCCTTCTTCAGTCATGCATACTGTAGGGTTATTTTCCCCAGAAATTTGTACCACTGTCTGTGCTGTTCTGAAACATTTCTTGTTATTTATTTATTTATTTTTAATTTAAGACTTTACAGTGGTGTTACCAGAAAATGTAGGTGCTTAGCCTGAAGGGTTCATCTGCAATGCCACAGAGGCTGTATCTTGCCATGCACATCTAAATTTCATTCAGACTTGGAACTCTGTTAAAGAAAATCTCAGAAGTCCATTTCTCGTACTGTTTGATATGTTTTTAATTGTCCTTTTTGTGATCTGAAGAAAATTCCCATTCCATTTTCCAGGATAACTGTCAGTGTACTGCTGACCTTACAGGAGGTCACATCTTTTTGTTGTTTTTCCTTGTTGGTAACTGTGGAGTGTACTGTCAGCCAGCTGCTGCTAAGGAAATTCTTAATTATAAGTCAGCATTTGTTATCTATGCTAGCATTAAAGATGAAAGAGGTGCTTTTTCTTCACTTCCTAAATTTCAGTTTTTCTTTTCTAAATTGCTCAAATCTGTGAGCAGAATTCAGTTAGAGACTCTGAAAAAGCATCTCTGATTCTGTAATAAAAAGCTGTAGTGTGTGGGAGACTAGTTGCTGTAAATCTCAAATTCATTAAACAATAATCATTTTAAGATTAGCTCAATTCTGTGTGTTTAGTTTGTCATTCTTTTAGTTTACATTATGTAATTTCATTCCTAATGCAGGTAACTGTTTCATCACATTGAAGGAAGAATTGGTGTCCCTTCACAGAATACAATTGATAGGCCAGCAGCATCTCCCTAGGCTAGCAGACCTTCCAGTTGGCAGGAAAGGAGCTGTTTAAATTCACATTTTGGAACATTTTGGAACATTCTTTAATAAGGCTGCAAGGCGCCTTTGCAAAGCAGCACAACACTCTGAAGTGGTGTTTGAAGTCAAACCTATCTTCAGGTATTTTGTATCATGCTTCACTGTGTAAAGCTGGAACTTGTAGCAAAAGGAAGTCTGGACTAACTGGAGGGAAAAGATTCCTTGGATTTCAATACCTTTGCTAAATAAAGCATCTTATTTGTAAATACCATTACATTTCTTTAAATTTAGGCCATGACTTTCTAGCTTTGCTTCAGTTGCAGTAGTATTTTTTCAATCTCCCAGCATTAGTGGGAATCCTCTCAAATGTGACTCCCTGGGACATTCAGAAGTAGAATATACACAGGAACCCTATCTCGGGTACAAAATAAAATAATGCAGTTTGCCAGAAATCCAGCAGTCAATGCCCAGTTACTTGATTATACTGATCAGGGTATCCTTTCACATAAAACTTATTGTTTTGGGTTTTTTTACTGAAAAATAGGATGGGAGAGAAGGCCTCTTGTGTTGCACAGTTGGGAACATGGCTTAATGGCTGCCTTATTGGCAGATCTTGTGTAAGTTAGTATCTCTCTGGTTTTATTTCTCTGTCAGAATTCACTTACTCTTATGCAAAGACAATTTTAAAAGTCACAGAATCATGGTATTATATAGGATAGAAAACACATTTAAGATCATGGAGTCTGACTTCTAACCCAGTGCTGCCAAGTCCACCACTAAACCATGTTCCTAAGGGCCACTTGTATACATCTTTTAAATACCTCCAGGGGATACCTTGTCTTGCTGGCCACAATATTGCTGATATGGATGCATAAGAGAATGACAATGTAAATAACACTTAGCAATGAGCCTCTGTTGCATTTTGGATTTGATTTCCTGACAGGTAGCTGTTTAAAAATGTTAACAACTACTTCTGTCTTACATATTGTAATTAGTAGAAATTATTTATAAATGTCATGCTAAATGCATACTTGCTGATAAAATGCAAAATTATAATGACAGTATGACCTTTCTGAGGAAAAACTTCAGTGACTAAACTGGGGATGTTCCTGTACCTTCTTATCTGTACATCAACCACGATTAACACCCTTTTGGAAAATGTATTTATTAGGATATATTTTAATATGTTTCTGCTTAGAAACTCTCATTCAGTGTTTTAAGTCCCCTGGTGAGCTAGTTGACCAATTTAGTTTGAAATTAGCGGGTCTTGTTTGCTGGAATTCCTCAGGCCATGTAGAATAATGATTATGGTTCAAGTTTTTATTTTACTTTGGCAAAAAGAATCTCTGCACAAAATATTTTAGGTTAAATTTAAGAATTATGTATTATTGTGGTGGTTTGACCCTAACTGAATGCCAGGTGCTCACCAAGGCTGCACTGGACAGAGGAGAGAGAATAAATACAACAGACGCCTCATGAGTTAAGGACAGGGAGAGATCACTCACCAGTTATCACCACAGGTACAGCAGACTTGACTTGGGGATATGAATGGAAATTACTGCCAAGCAGAATCAAAGCAGGATAATGAGATGTAGAACAAACCTTAAAAACACCTTTCTTCCACCCCTTCTCCCTCCTTCCTCGCTCTACCTCCTGCCCCCCGGCAGTGCAAGGAGGCGAGGACTGGAGTTTACAGTCAGTTAATCACATGTTCTTCCCACTGATGCCCAGAGAGAAGAGTCCTTCCTCTGCTCCAGTGTGGGGTCCCTCCTACAGGACATAGTTCTCCATGAACTTCAACATGAGTCCTCCCTGCTCCAGCACAGGCCTCCTGTGGGTTCATGGCCTCCTCTCAGGCTTCCACCTGCTCCAGCCTGGGCTCCTCCATCGTCTGCAGGTGGATCTCTGCATCCCTGTGATCCTCCTGGGCTGCAGGGCCACAGCTGCCTCACCATGGGCTGCACCAGGGGCTGCAGGGGAATCTCAGCTCCAGTGCCTGCAGCAACTCCTTCCCTGATCTGGGTGTCTGCAGGGGTGTTCCTCTCCCATGTTCTCACCCCACCCTTTTCTGCACAGTAACTTTTTTATTTCTTAAATGTGTTGCCACAGAGATTGCTTCCACTCCTGCCTGGCTCAGCGTTGGCCAGTGGAGGGTCTGAGTAGGAGCCAGCTGGTGTTTGCTCTATAGAAAATGGAGGAAGCCTCTGGCACCTTCTCACAGAAGCCACCCTGCAGCCCCACCCCTCTGCCCCCTTCCAAAACCTTGCCAGGCAAACCCAATACAATTATGTAAAAGTGCATGTGATATATCTGATACAGTACATTACAGAAATAATTCCTTTATCATTTCAATTTACTCTCAATTTTATGATTGATCATAGCAAATAATAAATATTTTATAATAGCACCTTTCCAGATTAAAATGCTACAAGTCTAAATATTGCATCTTTAAAGTTAAAAAGTGAGAAATATCGAGCTGCTGAAACACTGAGTAGATGCTGTATTTCTAATTCATAAAAGGCTACACTCTGAATTTCACTTTCAGTAATGACAACATATTTTTCATACATGAATGATGTATTGAAAAGGGAAAGTCAAATGCTGCCTAATGACACGAAAATTGAAATGGATCTAAAAGAGTGAGATACAGGCTTCAGATAGATTTATAAATGTTTGTTCAAATACTTAATTTGAATGCCTTCCACTCTTTAGTGGTGGTGAGGGATTGCAAAGCTGCATGACTTACTCGTATCCCAAATTTATTGTTGATAAGATTATCGATTCTTTATTTTATTTCTTGACAAACTTTATCATTTACCAAAATTATGCCTATTAGATTTTTTTCTGAGAACATTTCTTGGTTTGCTGTTGGATGTTCATAATGGGAAGCATAGAATATTCATGTATATGTTTTCCCTAGTAGTAAGCCAAAGTTTTTCAAACTTCATTACATTTTTTTCAAGAATAGTAATTTTGAGCTAATGACTTCTGAAATTTGCTTTAACTTGAGCTTATGAAATTGCTGTGATGCCTCAGTTGACAGATGAGTGGTTCTCTTGCTGGAATTCCAAATGCCTGAGAAGTACTACTGTGGTGACTTAAACCTTAAATATATATATATTGCTTGCTAAGCAGGGGCTGGTAAGCAGATTGGAAAGAGTGCTTATATGAAGGTGGAGAGAAATTACGTGAGTTGCATAAGAATCACAGCAAACAGCCATGGCCAGAAAGAATACAAATTAGTAGATCTTCCTGTGGCTCTAGAGGACAACAGGATAGTTTTAACAAGGAAAGAGCAATCTTTTGAGTCTCCTTTTAAGCTTTGTAGCAGGATAGATTTTGTTGGATGACTGAGAGGATAGGCCTGTATCCTGATTCTTACTAGTAGCTGAAACCTGGTAGATTTTATAGCTTGGCAGCTTCTGATCCATACAGCATCAGCTCAGGTCAGCTGATGCTGGTTTGCAATATGTATTTATGTCTGGAAGCTGTGCTACATTAGGGAGAAAGCTGACCACTACTGCCTTTAGTGATCTGAGACTTTTCTGGAACTTTCTAATACATACAGTCCAATAATGGACATACAAATTCTATCTGTAGAAAATAAATGCTGTATATTTTTAACACGTGGATTGGTTTGGGCTGGCATGCTGTTATTAGATTAATGAGTAGTGAAGAACAAGTGAAAAAACTCTTGAGGAAAGCTGATTTCCTTAATACAGTAAATGTTCTAAAAAATAAAATATGAAAATCCTTATTTGGAATGTCACATACAGGATGTAGTGGTCAGGATTATGTTAAATACCAACAAAACATTGCCATTTTAATATAATTTATTTTAAATTACATATTTATATAATACTTAAATGTTTTAAGTAGAAATATCATTTTGGAAAAGAAAAAACAAGCCCTCACTGTTTCTTAGGCTTATAGTTTCTTGAGGATCTACCTTGGGTTCGAAGGATTAAGAATTGCTTGTCACAGTAAAAGACAGGGTTTTATAAAGTTGCGAGTGTGTGGTAGGAATCAGGATAAAAATCACACCCATAATTAGGCATATGAGACTAAGCCAGCAGCAGCAGTAGTAATTACTTACATACACTTCTTGAAGTTGTAAAAATTAACTGATGATGCAGCTCCTGGAAGTGTTAGGGATGAATGAAGCACTTGTCCTGAATTCACTGGCGCTGCATTTTAAACTGGGTATCAGAGGTTCATTTCTTTTTTTCTGTTTAAAGTAAGCAAATACCCATTCTGTGAGATAGGTAAATATAGAGAGCTTCCAAACCTTTAACTATAAACAGATTTTTCTTTATCCCTGCCAAGATGTGTTCTTCTGCCTCCTGCTTTTTTTCTACTGTGTGTAATTACTGCAATGCTCTAAAGCTGTGTGATTAGTAGCTTACTATTAGGAGGCAGTGCAAAGTGCAAAGAATGCAAATATTTATCACTTACAAATCACAAGGTTTGCATCTCAATTGCATTAGATAGAAAACTAGTCATTTAAGCACTAGTTTCTACAGCCTTTTCAGTTGCTTTTTAAATGTTTTGCATGCTGTCATTCCATGCTGTATGATTCCTGGAGCATAATAATGTCTTTGTAACTTAAAAGTTTTGTATGTGTGCATGTAGAACAAGATTTTTGTGCATTAGTTTGCATGATAGCTGGAAATACTATTATGTATTGAGCCAGCAATCACATTACTGAGGTTTTTTTTCTAATTCAGACACTTTACTTTGGCTAATGAGGCTGTGGCACCTACTAAAAGAAAAATTGCAGCAAACTCATTCTGAATTTATAGATCGCTTGTGCCGTGTGAAAAATAAAAAAGAGGCAAAACACTTCTCTGAGTTTTCCAGTGCTCAGAGTGTCACAGTGCACAGCTTTCAGATTTGATGGGCATTTTCCATTAAAATTAATGCTTTAGAAATACTTAAATCACTACTATATGATACTTTTATGGTTCTAATATAGGTTTTATTGGTTTCTTGTTTCAGTGTATTTTAAATGTCCTACAAGAACAAACCTCTGCATTTTCTAGATTCACTGATTTAGAGAGACTTCTGATGCATTCTTTCTCCTAACTAGATCTCATTTTAGCTCACACACACACACACACACACACACACACACACACTGCCCTGCCCCCAGCCTTCCATAACCTACTCCTGATTTATCGTAGCTCCTCCAGGAGCTAATCAAGTTCCTCTGAGAATTAAATAAACGAAGTGGTACAAACTGCATGTCAGGGATGCAAGATTGTGTTCCCACTTTCTTCAGTGTTCTTGAGTGCAGCTGAAGCTAAACTTGCCTTTTTGGCAGCTACAGAGGATGGGTTTTGCCAATACTCTGTCTAGTAAGTTGGCTTAGTTGCTTGCCAGTGTGTAGCCAGCAGAATTCGGATGGCAGGTAGCTCTGATACTAGCTGTGCAGTGTGTGGAGTTTCCTTAAAGCAAGTGGTCCATTAAATGTAAAATAGAGAGACCCATATTTCACAATAAGTCACATAATAGTATGAGATGATATGGGATTGCTGTTGCCTTTCCTTTGGTGTTTTTTTTTTTTTTCTCAAGTGCTTGAAGAGATTTCTGAAATTTTGCTGATGTGTGTGAGCACTTAAATGTAACCTGATTCAATATCAAAACTTTGCAAATATAATTTCCAAGGGGAGAAGAAACATAACTGCATGTGTTTTCTTTCTACAGGGATGAATTGTAAAAGCTACATCATCTTGACCCAAACATAGTGTTACAGTGGACTGCTCATCTCCAGTTCTAAAAGCTTTTTGAAAACCAACAGCATTGCAGCTTGTTTTGGACTTCGTTATACTGTTGTTATCAGCATGGAAAAGCGTGGTGTTTGTTTTATTTTTTTAGATGCTCAAGGCAAATCTGATAAAGAAATGGTGGAAAGTTTTATGTGGGCACTGTTTTATTTAACATGCCTTTATTTCACTTTCATCTGTTCAAAGTGAATTTCTGCAAAACTGCAGATAAAGACCTATGGCTTGTGAACTCTAATTTTGATGGGGGAACTTGAACACTCACTTCTCTCGGCTCCTGTGTCCCTTGGTAAAACTGCTTCTGTGCACCTTACGACACTACGTAGGTAATACCAGGTTTTCTGTGTTCCAATGTCTGCTAGATGCTACTAAAAGGAGATGAACTTCCTTTCTCAGCTTTTGACATGGTGTCATAGACTAGCATGTAGTAGATACAATCAGCTGCTTTTTTACCTTAAAACCAGGCATTTGTATATATTAAATTTCAAGACATCAGAGGTAGGTGGCTGCTCTTATCAAACATTGCTGTTCAAGCTGGACATAACAGACATGGTTTTCCCTTTCCTTTTAAAATTAATGTAATCTTGAAATTCTGTTGTGGTTTATAGCTCAGTGCTGGTGTGATACACATGGATCTAACCCCATAAATGTGAGGTGAGGTGTGTTCCCATCACTGAACAATTTACGCAGTGCTGCTTTGTCAAATAAAAGCAAAAGGGGGGTTTTGTGCTTGTGTGGAAGATTAGGATGGGTAGGCAGTCTGAGATATGAATTGCTAGGTTCTTTATTGAAAATCAAAACCCCCTTTGGTTCTAAAAGAAACTTGCTTTTGGCAAAGCCATTTGCTGTATTAACATTCTTATTTTTATAACTGTGGGCACCCAGGAAAAATTACAGCTTTTTAGAAAGTGAATTCTAAATTGCTGTAAAAGGAACATCATGCATGCAGAAAGAATCCTGGATTCCTAAGTACAGATGGATGTACTTGTTCAGTTTTCATATAGGAGAATAGTTGGAAGGCCATAAATCTTTTTTTCTGCCCTAAGCTTTCTGTTTTGGTACTGTAAAATGTCAACAGCAAATTGCGAAGCAGTACAGTATGGTGGGCTGCTTTAGGAAAGGAGTGAAGTGTGTCTTCAATCATCCTGCTCATATTTGAGCAACCAGGAATTAAGCAGCATACTTTTTTTTTTTCTTATGATAGGAAGGATTATAGAATAAAACAACCCATAGTCATCACTGGGGAAAAAAAACCAAAACAACTTCTTATGGTGGAAGAGCAATAATTTTGTGATAGGATTAATCCCTGGAAGCAGAAAGGTTAAAATTCAAAGGCCTCTGAATATGGGAAGGGAACTTTTTAAATAACCTGCCTTTTGAAGGCCAGCCCCATTTTGTCCCTCTGTAACAGATACTATATGACTTAATTTATTTAAGTATTTGGAAGTTAATGTACCACCTCCTGATCTGACTGCAGCCTGGGAGCACATGCACAAGATTAATCTTCTAAAGAAATTAATATAGTGCATATTCTAGAAAATACAATCCAGAAAAATCCACTTGCGTCTGACAAATTTGTACTAACCCACAATCAACTGTGACTCTGGTTCTTGGTGTTGAAGTGAAATATCTTAAATGATGCATGCTAACGTTCAACCTTTTGGTCGCTGTATCTTTCAGTTTGAGTTCAGCTTTATTTACATCTTCTCACTAATTTAATACGTTAAATGAAAGATATGAGCTCAACTGTATCCAAAATCCTGTCTCTGGACACAGTGTAATAAGCTAGCCTGACTTGGAAGTGGTGTTAAAGCTGAGACCCGATGACAGCTTCCTGGGGGAGAACCACTTCAGGAGGTGTAAAGCTTCAGGGACCAAGGCTGGTGAGAATAGTGCACCCATTCCACTGAAGGGGTCAATGATAGTCAAGGTACTCGGACAGAAAGGAGTATCCAGGAGTAGCATTTAGGAGTCGAAAATGGAAACTCCTCCACGATGGAGCAATGGTTCTGAAGTAAAAACTTGGAGACAAGGACAAGTTGAAATGCAGAAGACTTGAAGAGCTTGAATAAATGCTGTGTGAACTGTCTGAATTGCTACTTTGCCAAATAAAACAAATTGAGAGGAAGCTGTATCTAGGTGTCTGTCTGATTTTGTCATTGGTTTTGTTGTCTTTTAACCTTCAACAGGATTTCACATATCCAAAAGAAAACGTATAAAACTACTGATTTGCTGAGTGACCAGAACTGTGTCCATTTTCAGTAAATTAGTGTATTTCAGCAGTTACAACACCTGTTAGTACTACCTGGAATGTAAGTGGGGTTTTTGGTGGCCGTTTGGAATTTCTCTTAGTTCACATCTGTCTGTTTTGGTGAACAGGCTCTGTGCACAGTTCTGTCTGCTATCCATAGCTGAATCTAGCTACCTCGGAGAGTGTGATTTGCCACTTGCAAGGATGAAGTTTTATCTCTTTATAACAGGTGCAGTCATGTTGCATTGGGCTGTTACTATCACCTCTAAGCCAGAAAAGCTTGGGAGAATGGATTGGCTGAACTCTTGAGTTGCTTATCTGGTTGTTTCTGGGATCCAGACAGTAGAAGACTTGGGAAGCCAATACCTGTTACCTTGAAAACCCACCAAGAGTTGTGAGTTCTCCACAGAGGAGTTTGATGTGCTGGATGGATGCTTTCTGTTTGTGTAGCAGGAATGACTATGTACTTTTTTCCATTCAGACTGGTCAGCTGGCTTGAGGCCACAGTGCCCATAACATGACTTTTTCTGGAGGGAAACCAGCACACAGCACGTGTGCACCAGCTCTGCTGATGAAGCCACCTGGATGATTCCTGAAATGTTTGGTAGTCATCGAGTTTGAAACGGGCAATAATGCCTGGAGCCAGGGAGGCTCTGCATGGTAGGCTCTGGAGCTTCCAGCTGGCAGCAGTTCTCTCCACATGTGCAGTGTTTTTGTGACAGGGTGACAAGCTCCAGGATTTTAGAGTGTGGAGGAACTGTGGAATTAATACATCAGCACAAAGAGGTAAAGTAAAATACTCAGAGGAAAATTCTGAACTAGTACTCTCCTTCCTGCCAGGAAGAAAGGTGTTAACTCATTCTTACAGTAGCAGTGTTTTCTTCCTTCTACTCATTAATGTGCCCTAGGTTGTGCTGCTTTTGATTTAAATGGAACTCACAGAAGGAGGACATGAGAGAATTCTTTCTGAACTTTGACATGATACAAAGGATGAATAATGCAAACCAAGTTCATGATTTGTAACTTTGGTTCTATTTAGCTGATTTTAAACATATCATTAGGATGCAGTTCAAAAGATGAATAGTTACCTTTATGGAACCTTGATCCCTGTCCCGAGCAATATGGAAGAGGCATTTTGCAGAAGTGAACGAGGGGTAGTCCTGGTTCAGAACAAAGGCAGATGGTGAGGTCACACAAGCACATTGTGCAGAACCAAACAAAAAAAAAACTCAGAGGAGAAGTGTTGCCACAAAGATGGCCCAGGGAGATGCAGGAGATGATGAGCTCTGAAATCGGCCTTTAGCTTGCATTTCAGGATGTTCAGACTTCATAGATCAAGAAGGGTAAATTAGAGTTATATTGTGAGATACAATAGATGGCTTCAAGCATGATGTTTAAGTTGGGTTTGTGGGTGCATACATTTTGCCTTTGTTGGGTCTATTTGAATTTTGTCCATCTACTTTTAACTGTGAAAGGTTGTGAACTGCAGAGCAGTTGCTGTAAGTGCACAGACACTCTTAAGCTATCATAACCCCGCTTTGCCTTTACTGTAAATAACACACACTTGTGTGCTCAGAACCCCCTGCTGCAAGGTTTGGGGTTCCATGCCTCAGCCAGGTCTGAGGAAATAAGCATGGACTAAAACTTGGCCTTATGCTGGCAGAGGTGATGTAAACTTCTCTCTGCCTGGCCTGTTTACCTCCCACACTTCAACCTTGACATACAGGGATGCCTTCTGTTCCAGGTACACAGCACAAATTCATGATGCAGCTAATGCACTCTGAACTTTCCTATAAAAGGCTGTTACTGTTCTCTCATGCTCTTGGCAGGGTGTTAATGAGATGCTCAGCAGGATGTGCTTGGGAACTAAAATCATATTTATTTAAATTATGAATTGAGTGGACATAGCTATTGCTGAAATATGTATGGAGGAGATCCAGCTGCCCATTGAGAACTTCCTGAAAGCTTCAGGAAGGAGAAATGAAAATAACTCACTTTGTGTCTCATCATATCAAATTTAGAACTTGAGACAATCCCGTGCCTTTTAGCAAAACTTTTTTAGCAACAACAGACTATTTTCATAAAGACTGTTGATGGAATTACTCTGAGATTTGATTCTCTAAGGTTTCTTTCTAGTCCAGCCATTTTCATCATATGCTTCTGAGCAACTGACTTGGTAAATGCTCTTGAAAACATTCATTAATGCTTCTGAGAAGCTGAAGTCCTTTTTTCAGCCATGTTTGGGCTTATGTTTGCATTTTATGTGTTTGTACTATGAACAAGCCATGTTTCTTGTTTATTATGTTCTGCCAAATCCTTTTTCAGCTAAAATTAATTAGTGGCATCTGAGATAAATCAGTAACTTTTATTGCAGGTGCCTTGTGGACTAGGAGGACACTCTGGAAGGCCTTTGGTTAGGAAAATGGGTGATTAGGAGCACCTGCCAAGGCTACTGCTCTAATCAGAGCTCTAGAGAAGCTCCTCTCTAGGATACAGAGGCAGCCTTAGGACAGTCTTCAGTTGGGCATGGAATCAGCCTTCAGGGATGCTTTCCCTATAGGCCCCATCTTCTACTGGGCTGCCTACTTTCAAGTCCTTTTCAGTCCTGTACTCATTCAAGTTCCCTGTTCTCTCTCTATTGGTGGTGTCCTGTCATTTGGTTTTAGTGTAGAAATCTTAAATGCATCTCTTCAATGCATTAGGATCTAGTAGTTTTAAGAACTATGTTAAAATGTCTTGCTCTGCCCTCTTTAGAACAGGATTCTACATTTCTGTTGGCCAAGGAAGTGGTGACTCTCAGTCTTTCACCAAACCTTTCTGCTTTGTCTGGTTTCCACCAGCTTGGTCAAAATAAAGGTTTCATTTATTTATATTGGTTTATGAGTGTCTGCCAGGAGCCTTATAACTGCAAAAAATATTTTTTTTCTTTAAAAAAATAAAAAACTTGTTTCTGTGTATTTAAAAACTTGTTTCTGAAGTGCGATGATCCAGTCATTCTAGATTTCTCTTTGTGTTTCAGGGCTCCAGTGCAGAGTGCAGCTCACTTTTTCAGTTGTTTTAAGTAACTATTGGTTGAAAAATATAGATCAGAGTTACTTCTACACTTTTTTCTCCCCTTTAAATATTCCTGGTTTACAGCATGTTTCCCTGTCACTCAGCTCAGGCTGGTTGTCATGGGCTCTTTTTCATATTAATTATTCTGTGTTTATTGGCTCTGTCTGGTCTTTTTGCCCATCCACACTCTCTGAATCTTCTCTAGCTTTTCCCTTTGCTCTTACTCTTTTAGCTTTTGCCATTAGAAACTGAAAAACCCCAATTCCTGATGCACAGGAAAACAGCCAGCACAGACCTCAGTGATGCATGACTGTGGATTCTGTTAGGGCTTACTTGAAAGGCTCTCCCTTTGTTTTGGGGTGGCGTGTTTGTGTTGCTATTGGTTCATGTCTCTGACTGGCTCTGTGCAGTTTGGGATTGAAACTCTTATGCTTTATCTAGGATTTGAAAAGCAAATGGAGCATCACACTGACCTATTTCAGCCTTTTTGTTTTGCAAATGTGCTCTTGGAACTGGCCCTGCTATTATCCTACAGTGCTATGGAATGATTACAGTGAGATGTTTAAGCTAGGATCCCCTGCAAAAGTGGGTAGCAAGCAGCCCATATTATGGAAAAAAAAAACCCCAACCCTTACTTCTAAATATGGATCAAACCTAGGTAAGTGTTGTAGTGTTTGCTGCTCTGAAGTAATTTGTACCCTTCAGCTCTCTGAAGTTTCAAAAAAGTTTAAGTGAAATAAGAATCTTGATCAACATTGAAATACACTGACAAAATAAATTTTAATGACCTCTCCTAATACACAGAGGAGCAACATCCACAGGGCTATGCAGTCAGGGTAGTCAATATTCTCTGCTTACCTAAAGTGCTGGTGAGAATAGGTGGACTGAGCATATTCACAGATATGTGGATAGACAAATGTCAGTGCTTAGGACAGGAAAAACAGATCTGACAGACTTCAAATAGTGACGACTTCCAGACAGAGTGTCTCACTTCTGCTACAGGATAAACACTCGTAGGTCCCTTTTGACTCAGAACATTCTGTGATCTGTGACACTGTAAAACTCCCCAGCTCTGGGGTCTGCATGAGAGGCCATGAAAGCAGTTTTAGCAAAGCAGACATGAAGATGGGCTAGAAGTACTGCCTGCTCTGAGCACTCCTTTGATATCAGAGGGAGAGCCCAACCGTGCGAGTGGCTGGGAAGGGGCTACAGAAGTGGTGTCAGCAAGAGGCAGTGGCTGGGAGCTGCCTAAGGAGAAGGGGAAAAGCATCCTGAGCATATTGACAGTATTTTCTGCTACTCCCAGGTGTGCTCTAGCTCAGTAGTTCAGTATGACATATTTAAAATCAAGTAACATGAAAGCTATTAAATGCAAACACATGGTATTGAGACCAGTGTGTGTGTTATTGCAGGAGCTGCTAAGCCAATCTGTTACTTTGCTAACTTTGTCTTGTTCTCCCTCCAGCTGAGCCCCCAGGCCCTCTGGTAAGGTGAAAACTATTTTATTTCACTCCAGCCGTGGAGTTTGCTGTACCTGGGAAGTAACAGGCCTCAAGTTGGTGGCCCACAGAGCAGCAACTGTCACCATCTCCCCTCACAGAAAGAAGAGTCCCTGGGAAGACTGTGGCAACTCTTAACACAGCATTAGCCAGACTCCTGTGCCGTGCTTGCTTCTGTTGCTCTCTGCTTGGAGGGGTTCATTCTCAGCTGTCATGTGCGAAACCTGTGGAGGTTTATTCCACTAGCAGCAGCACAGAAACAAAGCCTGCTGTTGGGTAAAGTGACTGGAAAGCTGAGCTCTTGCACCCCAGCTGTACTGGCTGGCTTGTGCTTTGTGCCACATCTTGCTGTTGTCCTGCTGGCTGTGTGCCAGGGTAATGGGTTTTGGTAGTAGGAGCATAGTGGGCACAGAGAGAGAAGACCACTTTTCTTACTGCTTTGGTAAGGTGGTGAAGGACATTTAAGGATTTAATTAAAACCCAACGCAAATTTCAATGATGGAAAATAAGACCCCAACCAAATGGGCAGTGACTCTTCCCTAGAAGGCTGTATTTAAAATGTGATCTTTTGGGTCTTGTGCTATTTGCCATGTCTGCTGGGGGCCGGGAAGAGGCTGTATTCCCAAAATGGAAATGGGCAGCATCAGCAGATGGTCTCCTGGACTCACTGTAACACTGAAGTGCAAACAACCAGACTCTGCCTCATGTGGCAGGAGCAAGGAGCACTGGCAACCAGATTCCCTGACTGGTTGGCACAGCCAGCTCTACAACTGCTGTCCTGCTCAGCTCAAGCACTGCTCCAGAGACAGCTCACACAGGTAGATGCCCTGTCCTTCTCTGTCTCTCTGAAACAAGTATCTCAACAACTCCCCCTGCACTAGAATACACATTCCAGCTTCTTATAAGGCTGTTTCACAGAAAGAAGAAATGTACTTCTGTCTGCTCTCATGACGCAGTCTTGTAGCACAAAATTGAGCTGGCAATGGAAATGAAAGACAATGCAATAAATATAAGAATAGAATTGGTTTATTAGAGCTATTTTACATAAAATAATCAAGAACAAATTACTTGAAGAGCTATTTGTATACCATGGCAATATTCTCGCTGACTCAAAGTTACTGAAGTACAAAAAGACGACATACAAAACGATGCATGCCTCATTTGACTCTGGTTTTATTGAGACCCATGAGGAATGTGACATCCTTGGACAGCCAAACAAGACAGACAGCACAGGGTGTGTGTGTATATATGCATATATAACATGTACTGTACACATTTTACTGGTAACACATCTGCAGTTCACTCACACATATCAATTACTTGCTCTAATTCTATGAGAATTCTCCTGGGGTGAGGGCAGATCACCGAAGCTTTCAAGCTTTGCAGGGAGCTAGGGGATAACCAGCAGGAATCCTATGCTCTGGCATCTTAGGTAGAAACTGCTGTGTGCTGCGTTCTCCCGCTGTGGGAGGGTGGTGGGCTGGATGTGGAAAAGGCTGAACAAGCCCTGAGCTCCGGGGAGAGACACAGCTCTGGGATTGTACATGGAATCATAGAGGGGTTTGGGTTGGAAAGGACCTTAAAGATCATTTAGCTCCAGGCCCCTGCCATGGGCAGGGACACCTTCCACTAGAACAGGTTGCTCAGGGCTCCATCCAGCCTGGCCTTGAACACTGCCAGCGATGGGGCATCCACAGCTTCTTTGGGCAGCAGTACACAACTGCTGTTGAGCACTGGGAAGTCCAAGCTCATCCGCTGAGGAGCTGCATTTTTTCATTTCAGCATTTAGCAAGCATGACTGTCTGCTAGCAGCACAGAGGTTTCAACTGACTGAAAATAAGATGCTTTCTTCCTTAAATCCCAATTTTCTTTGCAAAAGCTTGCGCTTGGATAGCAATTGCTTTTAATTAACAAAGCAAGACACATTCTTTAATGAAAATTCTCCCAGTGCATCAGGTGGAAAGAGCACAACTGGTCTCTGCTGGACAGTGTTGGAATGTGTTGGCTGGAGCATCCCAGTCCCCACAGTGGTGGCAGCACTGAGAAGAGCAAGGTGGCAGAGGCTTCCCCCACACCTTGGCCAGCACAGCCGGGCTGTGGAGCCTTGGCTGCTCCAGTGCCTGGGCCCTGGGGTGCACTCAGCCCTGGCTGAGACCCCAACTGCTGTGGGGAGGGCAAGGGCACCCCACATCCAGTTTGGGGTCTCCCCACCTTGCAGTGCCTTCTGCACAACGATCAACTGGAGCTATTCTCTGGAGCCTGAACATTTCTTATTTTCTGAGCAAGGACATCTACTCATTTTTTACGTTATCACTGAAGGGGAAGAATATGTTCTTCATCTCATAGGCTTCTTCTACGCTTGAAAATAAACTAAGGATTTTGGTCCTTTTATAGAGGCAGAGATTCATGGACACAGGAGAAAGGGGAGAAAACAACTGACCCAGATCCAGTTTTTAGAGATACATCCCATTGATGAGGTAATCAGACTCTTCAGATGTAATGGGTCGAGCTTTTTTGAGCTTCTGTTTCACTAAGCGCAGTCTGCAAGCAACCATAAGCAGCAGCAAAGCAGTGATTGCCAAGCCTAAGGCTAAGGGTAACACAGCACCTACAATGAGGTTAAGAGAAATTGCATTTTATTTAACACAGTGAGATGCTGGTAGAGAAAACCTGAAATTTTTCTTTAAAAATACAGCTAGTCTATCACTTAGATGATAGTAATTGGAACAATTCATACTATGAAACTAAATTGTATGATCATTTAGGGACAGTTCAGAATATGTAAGTACATTATTCAATTCTTGACCACTTTATCTGTATCTATAGCACCTACTGAAAAACTGGCACAATTCAAAATTCACATGGTTCTTACCTGTTTCTGGGACTGGGCGACCACCTCCAAGCTGATCTCTCTTTGGCATCATTATGCCATCTCCATTTTTATCATCTGTTCTTTTCCCTGAGGAGCTGTTATCTGCACAAAATCAAGCAAGATAAATTAATACTGCAGTTCCGTGACTCAGGAGGTCTTATCCACTAAGTATTAAATAATGTGAAGTGCTTAAACTTAGGGGAAAAAAACAAACAAAAAGACAGTTTAAGAACTTCGACTGTTTAACTTGAATTTTTGAAATGTGAAACTAAAGCTAAAATTTGAATTCAATTTTACCCAAAACTGGGTAAAATCCCAAACCACAATGCATCTCAACCAAAAGCAAGGGCACTTTTATTGTGCTGTGATACATTTGCTGGCAACCTTCAAAACTGTGACAGAGCTAGCAGAAACACACTATGCTACAAGATCTGTAGAATATGAATGTGAAATGTTGTAATTGGAATTACATATAGTGGTGGGTGCTAAGGAAGTGTTTATGTCAATTAGTTTGGAACGTGCACTGTGTGTAAGTCCCACCCACCACCACCAGCTCTGAAGAGCTGCAGAAGGAGTCCCTTGCAGTGGCAGCAGCAAATGCACACGACTGCTAATTAAAGCTTTAATTGTTTCACTGGTACTGTCATGGAAGTCCATGCTAATGTCCCCACTCCAAGGCAGAATGCAGCTTCCCAGCCTACAGCTTTATTGCCCTGCCATTTTGGCTGGGAGTGCATAAATACTAACTTCACCCACAGGGAATGCTGTAGAAACAAGCCATGGCCCTCTCCTCCTTGGGCTCCTGATGTTGTCCTGGCATGTAAAGTAGGCTTGAAAAAATCCTAAGAGTAAATGTCCTGGCCTTAAAATACCCATATGGTATCAGAGATGTGCAAGACCACCTGAATGTAACTGACACCACAACCAGCAGCTGCTTTCGGCTTCTATCTTTCCAGAATTAAACTAAATAAATATTTGTCTTTATTTTGGAAATACCCAAAAGACATCAGCTCTTTTGAAGAGCTCCAGCTCCAGCCTCCATCTAAATGCCTGTTTTAGAAATTTATTTCCCTGTCATTTGAGTAAAGGGAATATTTAAGTCAACCGCTTGTACAGAAATTTGGCAAATATGGAAAGAAGTTTAGTGGAAATTTTCAGAAGTGCACAAAGAATAGAATCATTTCAATAAAGCTTGTAGGGTTTTGCTAGGACTTGTGGCTGTTCTTACATGACTGGAGAGACTACCAGAGTCAATGCTGGTCAATATCTTATCTCTTGTCTCTAGAACACAAAGAGTAATTTCCCCAAAGAAGTTTAGGAGCCTGGCATAAAGCATTTTACATGGCTTTCTTTTTTTGCTTTCTCTTGATTTTCTAGTCTATTCCAAGGAAATTGCCATTTACAGCCCTTTCCAATTACCCCAAATTACTGATCTAGGTTACAGCTACTGCTGTGTGTGCCTACACAGTAAAAACATGACTAAGGCTTGGGCACTCAGTCAAATGTTGTAATCCCAGCCCAGAACAGCACTGCACAGGCAGGCAGGGAGAGGCAGAGACCCCGTGCCAGGGGAATGCAAAGCTGTTATGGTGATTTATACACTTGGCTTGGCTGTGCTGGGGAGTGCAAATCTTCAGGCTGCTCATGAATTCAACCAGTCTGCATGACCTGTTTGCTGGCCACTGCTGCTTACAAACCAGCCCTCTGCTCACTCCAGAGTGCTGTGCTGCTACTGAGTGTTTTCTATATTCATCTGCAAGTTCATGAGTGCCAGAATATGCAGCTGGGCTTTAGAATTTCCCTGGAGGACACTGGGGTTATTTGGAGGCAGCCATGCAGAAATGCTGCGCTGGCCTTTGCAGGAGACGCAGTCTGGGTAACTTTACTACCATGGAGACATCTCTGCAGAGAGAGAAAGGACTCTTTTTATTGACATCAAATGCCTCTTCCTCCATCCACTCCTGACTTTGAAAGAAAATGTCTGGCCTTTCAGCTTGGGAAAAGTAGACCCTGAGTCTGTTGCAGAAGACTCAGTGCCCTGAGTGTCTGAGGGGGTTATCTCAAAGTCAAACTTGGTGTGCCCCTGGACTTCCCTTGCTGTAGAGGAATCCCATTGAAAAAGCAGGAGTGCAGAACAAGATTTACTCATTGTAAACAATCAATGATTTTGGGGTTTTGTTTTGGCTGGTTGTGGGTTTTTTTCTCTTTACTGTGAATAGATCCCCTATTAGGTCAGGCAGAAGTTTTAAACAGTCCATAACTTGGACTTGCATATTTTCATACTTCAGTGTAAATCCTTAACAAGTTTGTATCAAGTCAGAGCTAAGCATGAAGGACCATATAAGGAAGGTTAAAGGAAGTTTGGAACAGAGAAACTATTAAGAGAAAATTGATTCTGGAAGAAAGTTCCCCAAGTATCACCCTCATGGGTAGAAAGCTCATATATCTGCTATCAGGAGCTATCCCACAGTCCAAAACATTACAATTTATCCCAGCTCCTTTGGAGAAAAGATAAATATGGTCGTACTTGATAAGGAAGTCCCTTTATTAGACATCTTTATTGAATTCTCAGAGATTAAAGCTGTTTATGAAGAGGAAAGTAGCAGAAGGGACAGGTCTTTACTGGTACTTTAGCCACCACTAAGGAAAAAAAAAAGTAAAAAAGAAAACAAATGAATTCCCCAGTCCTACAATGTCTTGAGAAAAACTTCTCTTCTTTAAAAATCAACTGAAAACTCCTGTATCAAGCACTGAGTTTAGCAGCCAGCTGGAATGTGCCACATGCTGTCTCCAGTAGGTAAAACCACTTACTCTGCCTTGCAGTCACTGGATTTAAGAGCATTATGTTTTCCTTCCTGGATTGTTTTTCCATGATGATCTGAAACTGTCAGCTGAGAATTAAGAAAAATGTGGCCCTGAATGGAGAACTTGCAAGTGAAAAGCTGGTACCTGTGCTACCACTGTAAAGCCATATCCCCTAATATGTACCTTAAATAGACAACTTTTCCCCATAATGACATTAAAACCACTAAAGCTTATTTTCAAAATTTATGTAAAATAGTATATAAGAAGCCTGGATGTTTGCAATGTCAGCTCCAGGCCAACAAGAACATGATTGCCTTGGTCCAACAAAGACCTTTACAGTGATTCAGAGGCAGAGGTTCTACCTTGGCACCAGCAGCAGGAGACAATCCCTCCCAGAACAGGATTTCTGCCAGTGGAATTGCTGAACTTTCGAGGCTGCTGGTATGATTTCTGCTCAGTGTTGCTTACCTCCCCTCAAAAATGCATCTAGCATTACTGTCCTCCTGGACACCTTTCCAGATTAGCTGCTCCAGCATTTTTGTGCCTCTTATTTTTGTATCACATAATTATTAGATTTGGTCTGTAAACTCCTTGAGATGGCAGTGGTGGAGGGAAGTCTAATTAATGAATCTAGCTGAATTTTAAGGAATAGGTTAGATGCCTGTCTCTTCAACTCCATAAGGACTGCGGTGCTTCCCAGTGGGGCAGGACTTGAGCCTCTCTGGACCTCTGTGAATCATTAAGTCACAGCATGGGACCCTATGACGTTTCAGTGTCTGCAGGAGAAGATGGCAGCTCAGAGCAGGTCTTGGCAGAGCAGTTTTTGGCAGCTGCCCTTCAGACCCATGTATCCAGCATGTGCCTAGCACCTCCTCACGTCCCACTCCATGCACCCTAACTGCAATTGATCCGTAGGCGAGTCCAAACCTCGCTGAGCTGTTTGCTGCTTTTTTTGGTTAGAAGTATTGGGCTCCTGGGTCAGTAAAGACTGGATTCTTCTCTTCTACAGGAAAATTATTAAGCATCTAAAATTAAATTTCGACTTAGCCCTGTCAAAAGAAAAATATTAAACCCACAAGAATTAAAACAGCTTGAAATCTTGCCTGTTGAAAATTAGAAGACTACAACAGGTACTGGCAGTACACTAATCACTGAAGCCCCATCACACTTCTTTAGTTTTCTAAGAATCTTTTTCTTTGCTTGTGTACTGCTGTGCAAAAGGCTACCTTTAGAGCAAAACTGGTGCAAGTAAGTTACTGTGCAATGGGTAAACACAGAAAATGATCATGCAAAAATGCTTCTGCATTGTACTTCCAGTTATAACCCCTGATTATCAATTGCTGAAGGTGGTGACCTCAGTTCTGGTTTTATGCCTGGATTCACAAGCCAAATGATTTTTGAGACCTACTAAGCAGCTGACTTCCCTCTGGAGCCTGCAAAGCCCTTTGGAAGTTTGATGTTTCATTTGGGTGGCCCCATATAAGATGTCACTCAAGACCATGTGAGTGAAAAGGGTTTGAAGCAGACTTCAGAATTTTAGTCAGCAGCGAGGAATCATCTAGAGGTCATCTATACTGCCAGAAAAGGGGAAAACATTTGGGACAGGATTTTGCTGTCAGTCCCCACACATTCACTAAGGCCACCAAATTCTTGAGAACATTGTTTTCACTCCCTTTGCAGAGTGTTCACGGAGTGTTCCCTTCACAGAGTTTTCACTCCTGCACTCCACAGATGAAGTACAAGCACCTTGAAGGAACATCCATCTGCCGACCAGGGCAGTGCCCTTTTCCAGAGTCGACAGCAGAGGGCACTGAGCACTGCTCTGTTGTTATCTTTATTCTCTGTAACTGGAGAATATTCATATGCAGGTCAAGCTGTGTCTTGGGGCACATGAATCAGGTAAACCATGACGAAATAAAAGTGGGAGGTTTGTACTGATTTTAGGCTCTGTGCACTCAGTTTTGCTTTCATATAATTGCCATTTCAGATCATTTTAATTCATCAGCATGAACCTTAAAAGACACATCAATTTCACTGCAGCTTCTGGAGCTTTACCAAGGCCAAGGCTGGGGCTCTGTCTGTAACATCACACAGTGACTCACTACAGGCTTGCAGCCACTGTGAAGAACAATACTGGAGACCTGTACACAGACACCTGAAGCAGCTTGTTACCAAAGCCTGAGACTTCTACAGTGATGAAAGACTTCTGCCCTGGAGACATAGTTCAGGAAAAAAAAAAAAAAAA
>VYXD01006147.1:759504-770413 GCA_013397195.1 Hylia prasina
AAAAAAAAAAAAAAAAAAAAAAAAAAAAGAGAGGTAACGCTTAGCACCAGGAGAAAACCAATTACCCTCACCCAAGTTGAACAGTACTTTATTATGTTCTCCTGAAGTACCCCCTGCAGATTTAAAGAGCCTTAATATATCAGCCTACACAGCTGAACCTGGGGCAGAATTTTTATTTAGTTCACTGCACATTTTGATCTTTAGACTGTATTACTTCCCTAGCATTCCTACATTTTAACTTTCTTTTTGCACCTAGTAAAAAACAGACTTGACAATAATAAAACAAAACCTGCTTAGAACTTAATTATTACAGGTTTCTTTTGTATTTATTTACATTCAAATTTTTTTTCCTCTTAGCCAGGCACCAAAAGACAATTAAATTAAATTAAATTACAGGTGCAAGACACTTCCTTTCTTTAAGGAGAAGGATTTATTGAAAATGTTCAATTCTTACCTGGCACAAATCCACTGATTTGTTTCTTTGGTCCCTGAGAAAGCGATTGGTTAGACATGTCAGCATCCACTGGGAGAAGTGGTTGATTTCTGGCAGTGGCTTTCAGGGTGTTCTCTGCAGAGTCTTCCTCTGTGTTTTCAGTCAGTCCTGCAGTCCTTTGCTGGGTAGTGCCAAGAGCTGCATGTGTCACCGACTTCCGACCCGAGCTGACTGTTAACAGAAACAAAAGTTTTTGTACAACGTTGAAGGGAATGGAAGTGTCCTTAAGGAATTCTGTCCAAGATGGGCCTTGAGGCAGAGAGACAACAACTTCCTGAGGTTCACACATATGACAAATGTGAGTCACAGATACCTAACACTTGCTCGCAAGAGTACACTCATGACCTCTACAGTGAAATCCAGCAAGTAAAATATAATGAAAGAGTGGTTAGCCATTGTGGCCATTCACCCTCTGATGGGTTTTGTTCACTTAGCTGAGCATGGGCACATGCTGAGGGGTGACTAACGAAAACAAACAGCATAATGGTGAATCAACTGGCTCCCTGCCATGTCCGGTGTTTCAGATTCTTGCAACGTGTCTAACAGCACTGTGAAGGGCACCTCTAAGACACCTTTTCAGACAGAGACCATGGTTCTTGTTTCCTGAATCATCATGCAAGTGCAAAACAGATCTTTTAACTGCTGAACACAAAACCTGTCACTTAGGGACCCTTGACAATTTTAATATGCTTTGAAGAAAAGTTCTGAGCACCTGAGTATGCGGATATTAAGCCTTCCCATTTGCTAATGCCAGTGAAAGGCTGGGAGCAAACTGCTTGCTCACAGGGAGAGAGGCCACAGAAGTGACATCATCCCCCTTTGGTCACTGAGACTATGATTTCTTTCACAGTCTCCTGTGCCACTGTGGCCTGGCACACTTACGATTCTGGCAGAAAGTCTCGTCTGATCCATCAGGGCATTGTCTCACACCATCACACGCAAACGTGATGTCAATGCAGCAGCCATCATCACAGATAAACTGGTAGCGAGAGCAAACCCCAACACAGGCTGTTGAGAAACAATTCCCAAATTACCAAAAGAGAAATCCAAGTAGTAAATACTGAGTCAGGGCCTAAAATCTGCAGCACAGAGGAAAAAGCAAAATCAGGCTATGCCAAGAAGCACCATGAACAAGGCAGGAAGTCCAGACTCAGCTGTGTGACATCATGATGACACAGATGCAAATACAGGCAATAGCTGTTCCTGGCACCTTCATCTCTAGCCTGGCAATCTTTATTACAGGAATACTCAGCCTGGAGGCTGTTGCATCTTACACCTTGCACAGCACCCTGACAGTGCTTTGAATTCTGCTGGCCTAAGCTGAAAGGAGATCTTCCTAGGCTTAAAAGATGCAGAACAGTCCTGAGAATAAATAAATGAAATCTCTGTGGCTGTAACTGCATCTCTCCAACACATAATTCCTACTACATATCCATTCAACACCAACATGTTGTTTTACATGCACATATTTGGACTATATGGGATATTTTATGGCATATTTTCTGCAACCTAATTAAAATACTTAAAGAATGCTTGTCATTTATTCCCATCAGCAATTCAGTGACTTCAATACAGCACAGACCAGAATAGGACTAGGCCACATTCTCACAAATTACTTTCACTAGAAAGAAGTGACTGCTGCCTGCTTTAACATGTAGATTCCCCTGGAAAGGGAGAGTATCTCTGGATATTCCATTTAACACACTCAAAGCCTTCCTGAAACCCATTGTGATTCTGTAATTATCAAGTGTTTACATCTGTGCTTTTGTCTTTCCAACAGCAATGCAGTTCATCACTTTGTAAAGCACTATTCAGTTCAGTGCTTGATTAGTGTTGTAAGAGCAAATCAATTTGCATAAGGGAGTCACAGCCTTTGGTTGTTATCCTGCTGTGTACCAAACGCTGAACCATGCTAAGGGAAGGATGTCAGGAGTGCAGACAACTGTTTAAAACCACAAAAAATCTGAAATTGCATCTCCTGAACTTCAGCACTAGTAATAGCACTGATCTTGCATGTATTAAGGCATCAGGAACCAGTTTAGCTATAGTAGTAGCACTTGAATTGCTAATGAAGCTGGGGAATTAGAAAAATAAAAACGACAGCAAATTCCCTACGTGCTCCATACAAAAGACACCCCAGATAGCCACAGCAGGAAATAAGCAAACCAGTAAACCTCTCTGGCTGCTTTAGCTGAATTAAACATTAATGAACACAACTTTATCATCCATTACTGGAACACAGGCAGTAATTAAGCAGATATTTTGTAATAACAGCTTACTGCTACTACCCTCTCACACAGAGATATTGTGTTGGTTGGTGCAGAGCAAGATTTTCACTGGTTCTGCTGAACATGGGGATAATGCTATTTAACTTTTACTTTGTGCCAGAACAGCGGATCTGCACTAGCAATTTGTTAATTACAATGTTATTAGAAGTTATTTCCTTTAAGAGCAGGACTGACAGCCACTGAAATCTAACTTACTTTCTACCTTTTATGCTTTTCACATGTTTCTGAAGCTCAGAGTTTAAAAATGATGTGTCAGTTCCAGTTTCAGCTTCCCCAGTAGCATAAGGCTTCAATAACAACCACCAGACAGAAAAACTTAAATGCACGAAAACAAAAAACAATGCCAACCTTCATATGCAGGTCAGTATTATTATTATTAGTCTGCCTCAAACATACTATTAAGTAATTTTAACTGGGTCTTCCCTATAGCACAAGCCCTGTCATGTTGCCCACATCATCTGACTGTTGCAATGCACCTGATACCTGTGTCAATATTTCACTCTTCCAACCCTGCATGCTTACTAGCAATAGAAGGACACATACTCAGTGCCTGAAAGTATTATTGCTCTGACAGGCACGTGATGCTTGTTTGTTTCCTCGCTTTGAAAGAGCGATTCAAAGCTGAAAGAGATGTCATTATGTAATGAACAAGGGCAAAATAAAACACTGAAAATTGAGAATAACATTTTTTACCTTTATCAAGACCCTTGCTCTGAATACCTACTCTGGGTGTCACAGAGGCAACAGCATTTTCTCACCTGCTGCAGAATGAACCATGGGCAGAATGGTCACAGAGACATTGTCAGAGCTCCGCTGACCTGCAGTGTCTGTCACGGTTAGCTGGAAAACATACACGCCTTCCTGAAGGTGGGACAGTTTCAGTGCTCCTGGCTGTGGTACCTGAGCAAAGGCACACAGTAAAAAAACCCATTTTGGTACAGTGCATCCAGCCATGACCTTCCAGGAATAAGGAGCTCATCATGCAGATTAAATACTTCCTGAAGTCTAATCAGCCTATTCAAGCATGTGTTTCAGCATGGAACATTTGATCTCCTTTTTTTCTTTTTTGCATCCATTTGTAAAAAACCCCACAACATTCAGGTGGTGTTTTCATGATCTACTCATTTACCTGATCAGGGGCTGTGGATCTCAGCACACAAACGGAGAATGAATGGTCACACACATTTAACTCAATTTTTGAGTAATTGGAAATGTAATTTTAGAGGGTAGGCAGTAAAATATTGGCCTTTTGCTCTTTATCAAGTTAGTCTGTAGACAATGTAACATGGATCCACAGAAATAAATTTTCATGCTTTAAAGAGAACAAGAATTTTCGATTAATAAGGTCTTAAGAGTCCTAGACCTTCTATTATAGAAAAGTTTATTGATAAATACATTTTTTCTCTCAGTAAGAAAACTTCCTAACTGCAATTTCTTTCCTTTTCTATTTACATGAATGCACTCAGTTATCTGATCAGACTGTTGAGTACCTCCTGCTGGAGCGCATGACCCCTTAGAATTTCATTCTTTAGTATGTTAAAGAAATTATTATGCTCTAAAAAACACCTGCTGTTGTTCACTATAACTGCTGGGAGAGCAAATATGGTATTTAAAACTCATGAGCCATGGAACCCAAGTCTCTTCCCAGTGCAGAGAAAGAGAAATGCTCCACCACTCCTCCCAGTGACATCTGTGCTTTCCTTTATATTGTCATGTTGCCCTGAAGAATGCTGGCCTGTATCTGCTTACATAGAAACTCTGGCTCAAAATAGGTAATCAGCATTCTAAAAAAACCCCAACCATTACTGTCCCTAAGTGTCCAGGAGCTGTGGAGATACAGAGGAGGGCAGCAATCAGAGAAGCAAATTATCTGAAAAAGCAATAATCAGTCACAAGAGGAAAAAAAAAAAGGTTTCCTTCTACAATATGATAAGATCTCTTTATAGCAGTCCTTCCCCCTCCTCTGCCTTCTATTTATTCTTTGCTACCTAAGAGCAATGCAACAGCTGCCTTTTATCTTATTTCAACACACTCCCATTCTCCCTTGTAGCTATGGATTCATACATTATTCTCAAAGAATAAATGACACGAAATCCAGTAACTTCAGGGCAATAACCAAAGCACTAAAGACATCAACTGAAGAATACATGAAAAAAAATCACAGTTATTAATTCAACTCTAGAATTTAAATTACCATGGCGAATCACCAGGGTACATATCTGTAGGAGAAATCCCTGCTCATTTGAACACAATGTAAAAGTATTTATTTAAGCATAAATGTATGTCAGATTCATCTTCTGTTAACAAATACAAAGAAGACATCAAGGTTAATGTGAACTTTACAAGTTTGAATGGATATAAGACTTGTATCTATTTTATAAAGTGACTTTGAGTAATATTAAAAATATAAACTTTAAATGTTTTTATTAAATTCCAATTTTTGTTGTACTCTATGTTACTAAATCACAAATTTAAAAAGTATTTAATAGCTCTTTAAAGAAAATAATGCTGCAAGGGGTCAGATTAACAAGTCTTTGATAACAAAGTGTTGCTTTTATCTAGATGATATCTAGCAACTACTCTTAAAGCTTCATTTTGGTTCACACTCTCTGACCTCTACATGTCCTTCTGGCTGTAGGTAGAGTTCCTAGTGTGCCCTGGATGTTGTGGGATGTGAACAGACTATGAGTGGAGTCTGTGGACTTGAGACATTTTTTCTTTCTTTTTCTGCTTATCCTAGATCATTCACAAAAAAGACTAAAATGAGGAATCCCTCTCTTCATGGACAATTTTAATTTGAAACCAAAGTGCTGCAGAAAATGTACGGATAAAATATCTCATAAGGTCTTCATAATGTTTCTTTGTACCTTCTCCATAAGCACTGACAGGAGACTGTTAGTGAAAATCCCTTCTTTTTTTTAGTAACGGAATTACTGAGGGGTCTCTAACTGGGGTGACAGAAGCTGAAAACCATGTGCAGAGAGTCCAAATAAAGCAGAGCTCAAATACATTTGTTTCCTGCTGGCTGTACCATGCCACCCAGGAGAGAGATTAACCATGTAAGCCACTAGAAATAATCACTGGAACTACCCAGGGACACAGGGTAGTCTCCTTCACTGGAGGTCTTCAAGATGGGATTGGACAGATAAAATAATCTCATTGAGGCTCCTTGTCCCACAGACGATTGGACCAGATAACCTTTTGAGGTCCCTTCCAACCTGGGCTGCTCTACATTTCTGTGAAATAAAGGTTTGTGTTGTACAGGCATCCTAGTTTTGGTGTGCCTGGTAGACAGATCTGAATATATTTAATATTTTTAGCTGCACATTTAAAACTTGAACACAACAATCTGGAAGTAACTAGCCACAAGGGGGACTGCACATGTACCTGCATTTCAACCGAGGAGTCTCCCTGCAGCAGTGTCCACTCATAGTGCACAATTCCATGGTCATCCGAACTTTCCCGGCCATCCAAAAGCACCCAGTCCACAGGTGACTGCAGCACGATGTCTTGGCCTGCCTTACATTGTGGAGGCTCATCATATTCTTCTTCTTCAATAAAAAAGAGAAGATCACTTATTTATGAAGGGAGGCTGAGTGATTATTTATATTAAACATTTTTTTTCTTGGTTAAGGTCTTGTTTTACCTCTGTGCAACTTCCTGAAAGAGGAACATGTTCATTAGCACGCACCTTGTTAAGCAAAGTAGCATCTGCTTCAATTTTAGTTAATTGTCCCATGATGTCTTCAGGAATTAATGTTAGAAGCACATGGTATAGAAAATCTCTCTAGGTACCTGGATGTTTCAGCAATACAACAATCAGGATTATTAGCATCATTGTACTTTTTTAATCTGAACTAAGGAAAATAGGTTTAAATATGACTTACATACAGATGGCAGTTACAGCACCTTTTTTATACCTTTTATGGTACTCTGCATCATTCAATAAGCTTCTAGTCCCAATCTGTAATACATCATTATAGGAATGAAAGACTTATTTAGCATAACGTGGCACCCTGATGAAGCAGTGCACATGAGGATTAAAAATTATCAGAGAGCATCAATTCTAAGTGCCTCATTTAAGACTTTGAAAGCTTGATTTTCAGAATATTTAGGATTTATAGCATTTTGCTACATTCAAAGTACAATCCTTATTGATTAAAATTGTGAGTGCTGATCAGACCACAAGCTTTTGGGTTAGACTAACAAAAATCAAGTTCTGTTAGGTGACACAGCCTGTCAGAAGTGGTTTAAGTAATTTATTCTGCAATATTCAGGCAAGGAAGAGATGGACAAAAATCTGGTTCTACAAGTTAGTATTTGACAACTTTGGCCACAAGATTCTATCTTTCTACAGTTCCTGGTGGGGAACTGTAGAAAGTTAGAAAGTTAGAAAGATAGAAAGTTTCATTCCTTCTCTGGGCACTCTGAAATGCCAGGGTACTCTCTGCTCTTCAACCTCTGCAAAGGATACCCTGTAAAGGATATTGGTGTCATGCTCTGAAGAGCAGTTACTGAAATCAAGGTTGTAACTGCACTCTATGTGAGCAGAGCTCCACAAGGAAAGGTGCTTTCCCATCAGCGTGGGCAATCTTCCTTGCATGTGCTCTTCAACAGTATCACAAACGTGCTTGAAGCCTTGGAGCTCACAGGAGCAGTGGGACAACTGTTTATCTCGACTGAACAGCAAAATTCTTATTTCTTGCTTTTGTCAGTAGTAGGTCAAGCATAGAAAATTTCAAGGCAAATGCCTGAAGTTAGGAAAACATACAAATAACTGAAACCAGGTCTAATAACAGAAAGTATGAAACGGTTCTTGCTCATCTGATGACCAAGGAAGCTTTGCCTAATTTGTATACGCTTGCTTCTCAAAACTAACTTTGTTTAAAAAAAGCAACATCCAAGTGCAAAAAGAGCCCCAAAACTCATTGTTAATAAACACCATAGCAATAAGGATACTCTCTTCTTGGACTAACTTTATACTCCAGCAGCAAGAACTGTAAAGGAAGGACCACTTCATGTTGAGTCAGGCACAGAAATTCATGCCAGCCCTTTGTCAAAGATGAGTGAGGGACCACACAGACCTCTGGTCTCAAAGGATGGAGGGATGGAGGCACCACCTTTTGCCTGCAAGCCACCAAATCATCTTCAGAAAGGTAAATCAATGGCAAAAAGGAAAATATGGCCTGATAGAGACATATGGCATGGGAGGAGACAACCTGTTGAGCTGAAGGTTCTTTTTCCACAGCAAAGTTTTAAGCAATGGAATACATGATCCTTAGAGAGCAAAACACCTCCAAATCTGGGGAATAAGAAGCCAGCACACAACACCAGGGAGCCAAACTCACTGGAGGCATACTCCAAGGAGCCACTTGCAACCACCACTCATGGGAATAAAGCACTATCAGCCACAGGTCAACAGAAAAACCATCTCTTAACTTCTGTTTTTAACTTGCATTTAAGTTGAATGTAAATAAGCAGCATGGAACTGAAATACCAGGTCAACACTCTGAGATGCTGGAGCTGGCTGCTTTCTAGAAAAAGGGGTAAAGCACTTTTTTCTTTGGGACCGAACACAATGGGCTTTTTTTTATCCTGCATTTTATTTATTCTGCTCCCTCCATCCCTTATACAGACTTGTCCTGCCAGTAATGAAGCTTCCAGCCAGTTTTCTGAATGAAGGCTTTGTTATAAAAGGTTATTTCACTGCCAGCTCCTGAATGTGTTTGATATTAGTTTACCTGAATGTTGACTCCTCCCACTGCTCACCACCAGCAATCTTAGAGATCACTGTATCCCAATGCACAGAAATATTTTGGAATTATGAGGGCACCATATCTGTGGGTAAATGTTGGTTTGTTGGTTTGGTATTATCAGAAAGAAAACAGTGGAAGACTCAAGAACAAAGTAGTCTGAAAGGAAAAAAAAAAAAAAAAGGAGCAGCTAAAATGTGATCCCCTCATGGAAAAAAAATACTGAAATGAAAATTTCTTTCCTAAGTTTCCTATCTCATTATGACAGAAGGGAAAAGAGATGTGCCTTCATCATCCTGTTGTGCAGATTATTTTCTCAATATAACTCAAGAATGCACTGGTAACGAAACATCAGAGCAAAATAATTCAATCTTAATTTTCTCTCTCCTGGTCTGTGTCACATCTGACAGATGTTTGAATAAAAGTTCATTCTCCTTTGTGGCTTTGGTTCAGCTCCAGTGTAATTGCATTAAGAAATCATAATCCCCTGTTTCCAATACCACCATCATCCACAAGGCAGACTTTTAAATAAAACCAACAGGACACAGAGCAATTTACAGACTAGGAACTGAAACTGCCTTGCAAGTCCAAGTGCAACTGCTGATAGTCAGAAAAGCTGCCAAAAAGGCAAAGCACTTAAGAACTCCAGAATTTAAGGACTCAGAATTCAAGATTTCTAATAGATAGAGCATCATTTGTACAATATATCACTTATATTGTGCCATAACTGCACTCTAAATTAGTTCCAGGTCTTAATAGAATTAAGGCAGTTCAAAACGAAGCCTAATTCTGTGTGACTTTGATGTAAAATCTCATCTTAAGCCTTCTATCATGCAAGTGCATACAGGCTTATGAAATACAATTATCCCAAAGCCGCTGCATAAATAATACTGTGGAACTAATACTCCTCCTGTTGAAAATGTCAAAATCACACCTTGGGTTTTTCTGGTACCTTAAGCTTGCCTCATTCCTGTTGCTGTAAAATCCTTCTTTATAGCTCTCTAATTTTCCTGCCCATGTACTTTGCAAAAAATACTTAGGCATCATAATGCCTCTACAAATCGAGCCCCTGATCTCTCGTATTTCCAGGGGATTCCCATTGACATTCTCATGAAACATGCAGGACTGAATGGACCTCAAGCCTGAGGTCTCCCCTCCCAAGACAGCAGAAACAGCAGGCACATCTAGGCACTGTTTTCATCCACACCAACACTTCTTCATGTTGTATGCAGTGACTAATTTACTTCAGATGAGATCTATCACTGAGTAAGAGGCAGATGACATTTGGGAAAGTATTGTCCACAGAGATAATGAAATTAAGTCAAAATTCGTTAAGAGGAGACTGTTTAACAACAGGAGGTGGGGAAAGGCAAATAAATTCTTTGAATCAGGTGCTAGGAAACAGACTCCAAATTTAGAAATCCAGATTTGTTTTCATCTACAGCTGCTTGCTCTGGATTATATGGTTTTTAAATGTGCTTCAGAGTTGAACAAACTGCTGCTTTTGACGCGGCCTAGTTTCCAGAGGAGCTTGTGGAGAATGTCCTTGCTGCGTCTGGACTACTGGTGAGGTATCCTTGTCTTCTTCAGTCTAGCTCTCGAGCTCTTAAGCACGAAAAATCTTGATTTAAGTAAGAAGCTGTGTTAGGCAATGAGATTTGGACAGTAGCCCCAAGACGGGCATGTGCTGGCTCTCAGGCTATGCATCAGGTTATGGCATAGCTGGGACCAGCACTTCATGCTTTCCAAGGTGCCCAATATGCACAGTTCTTGGGGAGCTGGGACTTCTCTGGTTCCCCAGGGAGTGTGGTGGGCTGTGAACATGCACATCCCACTCTCTGGCTCCCAGCCACCTGGCTGGCATAATGCCCCGCCAAGGGCTCTGCAGAGGCAGAGGTGTTGAGGGATGGGTTTCCCCAAGCCCAAACACCCCCAAAGCCCTCATAGAATGGGTCAGGTCAGAAAGGACCACAGTGGGTCATCTGGTCCGCCCTCTCCGCTCAAGCACGGTTGTCCCAGGGCACATGGCACAGGATTGTGTCCAGAGGGTTCTTGAGTATCTCCAGTGAGGGAGACTCCACAACCTCTCTGGACAACCTGTTCCAGTGTGTGGCTACCCGCACAGTAAAGAAGTTCTTCCTCGTGTTCAGCTGGAACTTCCTGTGCATCAGTTTCTGTCCGCTGACTCTTGTCCTACTCCTGGGCACCTGGGTCCCGACATTTGTCCTATTGCGGGGCACCACCAAGAAGAGCCTGGAAGCATCCTCTTGGAACCCTCCTCCCCTTCAGGTATTCATACACGTTGGTAAGGTTCCCCAGGGCACGGCCGGGCCGCCTCTCCCGGCCGAGGGAACCGAGTCGAATGGCACGGCGCA
>VYXD01006147.1:770770-818900 GCA_013397195.1 Hylia prasina
CCCCCTGCGAGCGCAGCGCGGGGAGGCGCCGGCCCCGCCCGGCTGCACCAGGCGGAGCGGCCGCGCTCAGCACCCGCCGCCCCGAACAGCTCCGGCGGGCCCCGCCCCGGGACCGCCCCCCAGAGGGACATTCCTTCGGGAGCCGCGGTGATAGGAGAGGGAGTAAGCGGTTCGAACTGAAAGAGGGGGAATTTTAAGATGTTTATTCGAAAGAAATTCTTTACTGTGAGGGGGGCGAGACACTGAAACAGATTGTCCAGAGAAACTGTGGATGCTCCATCCCTGAAAGTGTTCAAGGCCAGATTGGATAAGGCCTTGCACAATCTAGTCTAGTTGAAGGCGTCCCAACCCAGCAGGGGGATTGGGATTAGATAACCTTTAAGGTCCCTTCCATTCTGTGGAAGCCCTTAACATTCTGTTGTCGTCGAGGTTTGACGATTCTATGACTCCACACGGAGAGATGACGCCTGCAAATAATCCGGATTGGGTGGCAGTCATTGAAACTGCTGAGGAAACAAACAAATGAAGAGGCAAAAAAGTAACTGTGAAAGATATCCATCCCAGGCATGCCATTTCTGTTCAGAAATTACAAAAAAAAGAAAGCCAGTAGTCAAAAGCATAATGCACAAAGCTGTGACCTCTTGACCTGCAAAAAAAATCCCAGATAGGCTCTTAACCACCCAAAACCATGGTGAAGAACTCCCCATGCAAATCTCTGGTCTTTACTAAATGAGTTTCTGAGAAATACTTGCAATTAAATTAATCAGTTTTATGTCTGTCACAACTTCTGTTTTATCATGAAATTATTGCTGATTCTGTAACACAAATTAGTAACAGTATTATCCCTGAAAATCAGCAATCCTTCAAAACAGCTGCTTTGTTATTTTTTGTCAGATGAATGGAGCCCCAAAGTGCTAGAACAGCACCTTGAGACCTGTCTATGAGCACTGAAAAACACAAGCTTACCAGTAAACATAGAGAGGTGGCAATGGGTTTGGAGCTGCCTGCTAAGGGATGTCATAACAGGTCAAATGATAGCTCTGTGTTTTCATTTTCATTTGGTTCATTCTCCCAAGCATCTTTAAGCAGACTCATTCATTTCTTAAATTACTGCGGAAAGCTTAATAGCTGCATCAAAAATACCATTACGTCAGGATGCTTAGAATAAGTCACATAAAAAAAAGACATATTAGGAGTGGTTTTAAGACATCTTTGTACTACATCAAATTTTTGGCTTGTTTTAGGCCATGTTCCCAGTATAACTCAGAACCGCCTCCAAAACAAATCCACTTTAATATCCTGCCATCATGGAGCCTTGGGTGTTGCCCAGGAAATTCACATGCAGCTTGTGGTTTGGATTATGATTTCTCCTTCTCCTCCTCTCCCAAATCAAAGAACTGTAGTTCAGTGATTCATTGAAGCATGTTGGCCTGTCAGCAGTGCAACTGTTGAAGATTGATTTTCTCTAGCTATGTGCTCTATAGCTTTTATAAATTTCTATAAATTATATTCTTGACACTTTCAATTTCCCATCAATTTTAGTTGAAACTAATCAATACATTCAAAGATTATAGGAAGATGGAGGAGCTAGACAGTAGGATGATAGAATCCTCATTTGCTTTGAAAACCAGGTAAAAATGCCACAACTTTATTTTTAGGAATATTCTGGAGAGGTGCTCAATCTATTCATAACAGAGGTACTGACTGTGAAGCACTGATTTGCTAGAGGTGACACTGGTATGCTGCTTCTCTGCTGTTGTACCCTCTGATACTGCTTTTGCTTCCAGAATATAAACCAAAATAAAGCTCAAATAAACCAATATAAGCCTCTGAAGTTGGCAGAGGAAAAAAATGTACCAGGTCATCCCTTCTCAGAATCATCAAAGATTTGGAACTACTCTGTTTGAGCAGAAGTTCCCCCTTTTGGATCAGCCCACAGCCAGCATTTGTTGGTGGGGGCCCATCTACAGGGCACAGAGGGTCACTCAATCCACTATCCTTCTTGTATCCAGTTCTGCCAGAAAGGTGATCCCTGGTTGTCAGCGGTGATGACACTGAAGTGGCAGGTTCTTGCAGAAAACACAAAGAAAAATGATCACTTTCTAATGCTTTATAGTGAGGAAGCTGTGCTTGGAAGGTATCTCCAAGGAAAGTAGACTCTTCTGCAAGTAGGTGAGCATTTGAAAGATAAAGAAGGATTTGGATAAAGGGAGGTCACAGTCCTGATGTCTTCCGTCAGTGTTACATTTACCACTTTGAAAGTTAGTAGGATATCAGAACATCTTCCTAAGTTAGGATAAAGATGACATGCTTACATTTTTATGAGGAAGTGTTGACACCACCCTCAGATTATATTCTTGGGCTATATTTTCTAAGTGTAGCAGATTTTTTTATTTGTACTGATGCTGGAGCAGAACTTGTTTTGTTGCCTAATTTTCTTGGCTCAGAATATGTATGTTGTTACCCTGGCCTTGTGAGAAAGATGGCATTTGTAGTCATGCTGAGCTTTTTTCAGAAGGTGGCAGCAGCTTATTACTTATACAAAACAGATGGCTGCTAAACATCAATGTCTGCCTAAGGGAAATCTTAGATTCATAAGATTTAAGACACTTATACTTAATTTCACATTTCTTTACTAATTCATTGTTGTGAGTGCCTCAGCTTTTCTTTGGGTTGTGGAGTTGCAAATCAAAACTAATCTTTAGTGTATAGTAACACTAAAAATATTTTATTCCTGTTTCCCATCAAATTGAAGTTTTGGGACGGCTTATTTTCATGCAGAGGGCCTTAGAAATTCATAAAGATATTTGTCAGGTTTTACTTTTTCTTTTCCCTTTTCAAAGGGAATGTACCACAGTTTATTGTCCAAAATGTCCACTTCATCAGGCACGGGCCAGCTAAAGAGACTGCTAGATTTCTTTTCCAAAAGTGGAGATTAGACTACACATATATTCTTTACATCCAAACAATACCTGGCAAAGTGATACAGGATTTCAGAATTCATGAATATTCACATTTCCAGCCATCTGTTGATTAGGTTCAATCTCTATTCATATTCAAAATTCATAAAATAACTGAAACTATGGGAATAAAGTCTGAATGCATCTGCTTTTCTCTTCTTTTAGTTGATTTTTTCCAAAGTAACAGAATAACAGGAATTAAAAAAGTGGGGGACAGAAAGGAATAGAGTACAATGAAAAATATATGGCATATGTAGAAAGGGAGCAGGGAAAAAAGGCAAAACGCAAAGTTATATCTAGGCTTCCTCATCTGAGGTGCTTTCTTTGTAAGCCATTTTTTTCTTGTTTGTTTGTTTTTTGGGGTTTTTTGTTTGGTTTTTTTTTTTTTTTTGGTTGGAATATGTGCTCAGAAAAAGAAACATATCTTCCTTTTCATTTGATGTCTTCCAGACGCTCTGCAAACAGTAAACACATAATGCAAATGCTATCTGCGGAAACCGTGTTGTCGGCACGATGTTATCATTAGACACATCTTCTCTGCTCCAGTTTGCTTGTGAGAATCTGTCAAGCAAACACCCATGATAGATACAAATCAGCTCAGATGCTGGAGTGGACTGTTGATTGACAGCTGAGTTTGAGCAATTTGCGCACGAATGAATTGAAGTGATTACCTTTTCTTTGCAGCTTGACAATTCAGGTTTCTGACCACGAGAGTAAGAGGAGTTCTGCATAAATAACAGAAGATACGGTGGTAAATGTTAGAGTGGAGGCAAAGGAATTAGCTCAGGTATTTAACTCAGGTTTTGTGTTTTGTCTTTTTAAATATTTCACATCCTTCTCAAACAAAATTGTGTAATGCTGTGGTACCAGTGTTACGAAAATAGCAGGAGGAATAATTTTTCAAATTCCTGAATGAAAAACATAAATGTGATCGTGAAAGTGCTTCATATCATATTGATTTTATGAACATCCTATGGTGGTGCAAATTAAAAAGGTATGACTGGTTCCAGCTTGAGATGGTTTTAGTCCAAGTATGGTAAACCTTTTTCCTTGTTCTCTTAAAGGAGACACAAATATCCAAGCCCTTTGGAATGTGTGTGTATAATTGTGCTTGTCTTTCTACTGCTGTATTAAATATCAGTGTACTAAAAATGAGAGCTCTCCTGATTGATTAAGTAGAATATTATTAACAACCCCCCTCCTTTCTGTATGTCTGACTGCATTTGTGCCTAACACAAAGCAAGTATTTTACTACAAAACCGGGAAGGAGTCAGAGACTGAAAAAAAAGCAGGAGATTGCATTTTGGAGACCCTTCCCCACTTGCAGCAGAAGTGAGGATCGGGCTGAGACATCAGGTGATTGCTTTAACATTACGTTCATACGTGCTGCGATTGCTTCTCTGCCCAGATACTGCATAATTGACTGCACAGCATTAGCCAGGCACCACGTGGTATCAGCACAGATACTCTGACGGCAAAAGCACTGAGGCTCTGCTACTGAGGTAAATATTCCAAAAAAATAACAAAACCCCCTCCTTGTAGAGAACAAGGATGGGTAGGGGTGAGAAGAGGGGAGTCGTTTCTGTAAAGTGAAGTTAGCAGTGTTTATTAACTGGTGTAAGGTGAAATTCCCCCTGAGAAAAAGTCACATAATCATCATTCTCCTTGCTACCTTCTCCAAAGTCATTATTAGGGTGAACTGACTCTTTCACCAAAATCAAAATCAGGCAGGGTAAAAAGAGAGGTAGGGTAAAGCTAGCAAATAAATCCTACTGTTGCTGACAGAATAATACCACTCACCAAATATCTTTGCTGGATCTTGGAAAAACATATTTGTTTTCAACTGGAATCCACCAAATACTCCTCAGCGTCCTTCTGATCTGTGCAACAGCAGTGGCAGCTGCTTCTTGGGGCATTAAACCTGTAAAACCACAGTCTGAGAGATGAAGGACAGTTATTTAAAAAAAATATAATAAAGTAGTTCTCTGGGAAAGGGTTATTTAGGATTAGAGCTGCAGATTTTTACACAGAATTTCAACCAGTTCTGTAGAAATATGTTATCAATGATTTACAAACAGCAAAAACCTAATTTAACAGCCAGAGCCCAGGTTAAGCTCGGAGCAGAAAAATTAATTTGCCTTGTAAGCAGCATCATTAAGAGGGGAACAGTTGAGAGAAGGAAGATAAATCACTAGTATGCTTTTTTGTTACAGTCAGCATATTATCACCTTTGAAGACACTGTCTGTATTTGTACTGTAGCAGAACAACTTGTGCTCCAAAGTGTTAGCCAAACAAAGATTTGTATAAGCTGTGTCCATCAGTCATTGAAAAAAATTCCTACTGAATATTGAAAGGGTGGAAAACTATTTCATGTACTATCTGAACATACAGAACTGATAGTCCCAGTCCTTTATGCTTGGGTTTTTGGAGGGTTTTTTTTGAAATGCATGAAGTTTTGATATGCATAAAACTACAAAGGATCGTTTCCCGGAAGGAAAACATCCAGCTGAAAAAATTATTCATTGCTATTTCAGCCATGGATTCTTCTGCAGCACAGCATGGTGATAAAAATCAGTTGGGTAATACCCTCATGATTAGTGAGTCAATGGGAGCTGGTGGCAGCCCTGACATTGATCAATAATGTCAAGATTTTGAAACAGGTTACAAAATAATAGCCGGCTCTTCAGATGCCACTGAATTAGCAAACACATTGGATGTAACTACAAACACTCCCTTTTCTGTCAGTGATCCCACATGATTTTCATGGAAAGGACAAAAAGAAGCCAAAGAGTTGGCCACTGGGAGTAGTTTTATATGGAATTCTTCATTTATGAACTCTCATTTAGTATGCTCCTCTTACATGAATTGTTTTGAGCTTCTCAGCACTTCTTCCATTTTGGCAGTTTCCAAACTCTTTGGGAATGTTTTGCAATGGCAGCAGAGCCTTTGTATCCTGATTCTACAGGAAAATAGAAATATAATGATGATAATGTTTACTGTTGACAGTTAAAATCATGAGCTGACTGGACACCTTGATCTATACTGAAAGGAGTCAGCTTCCTCCTCTCCATTCTTTTTAAGGCTTCCTTTTGACCTCCATTGCAAAAAACAAAACTCAAATATATTTCCATTTTCTTCCAGACTTCTCTGGTTTTTGCTCTTTTCTTGGGGACGTTAAATAATGGTAATGAGTGTAGCACTCATTGCCTATAATTTTAACCCATTATGTTACAGCTACTAGATCTCTCAGTGACATTTCTAAAGCAATTTCTTGGATAAAGCTTTTTTCTTAACACTGAGAATGCACTGGCTGGTTTAAAAAATCAGCTAGCACTGGGAAAATGTGCAGTTTGGTTCAGTCAGTCACCTGAGTTGATGCTTTCCTATACTTCTATTGTCTTAAGTGCATGAAGCCATGATTAGGTGGAAAGATGATAAAATTAATGTAAAGGAATTCTGAACCCTGTTCAAAAATAGTAGAAGACTGTTCTTAGGTTTTCACTTAATTTTTAAAAACTGAAGTGATAGCTTATAGCCTTGCCACATATGTTTTTGCCTAGCTAGTATTTTGTCAAAGACGTAGGACCCAATGTATTTTTCTGTTGCAGGCGTAAAAAATGAACCCATGATAGCTGGAAGCACAATATTTTTTCTTAGTCTGAAGATGAACAACAAAGATGGGTAAATCCTCTCTCTGTCTTGGAGAGCAGATCACGTAGCTTGTCCTCCCAGCTCTGACAAAAGTCTTCTGCTGGCTTTAATGGTCTCTGGGTCAGATTCAAAACCTGCATCTCTTATTTGCAAATTGGAAATGCTAATAAATATCTATAAATGGAGACTTGCAATAGAAAAATTAACTAAAATTAATAACACACTTTGAGGTCATTGTGCTGAATAATTAAGTGCTGCAATTAAAAATATTGTTGTCTGCTTTCTCACTCAGTACAGTTCAGTCCTCGTTTGCTGTTGATCTGACTGTGTTTACCTTTGATTTCTTTGTTTGGATATCTGTGGGGTTTTTTTTTTAAGCACTCTCACAGTACAATTCTAGCAGTTACATTGTAGGTCACACGCACACAAATCTCTCCTGATGAAATCAGTGGTGTGGTGTAGTGGTGTTTCTGCTTTGCTACCAATGAAGAAACAGGTTTTAGGTGTGTCAAAACTGGCCTATTAATTGGAGCACTTACACGAGTTTTATCCCAAGCATTTAACTTCTATCCTCATTAAAAAAGTCTTTCTGGACTTCAAAGCAGGAGGGCTGTTAAATTAACTTAGACAGATGAGAGAGTGGAATTTTCTTTAAACTGGGCTGCAAATCACAGATTTTATATTGAAGCTTGAGGCAAAATGACTTGAATGCAAATAATGCTCCAATGTTCTTCCTACTGTTCTCCAGTATGTGCCTCCAAGGATGCATGTTTCCTCACAGGTGACAAACTTGGCTAGGCAAATAACACACAGGGTGTCAGCATAAAAAGTCCCAGTCATTTTATCTCAGTCATCTGTATTTTAAGTGTTCTCACAGTATATACACTGTGGTGGGAGAATATCTGCATTTTGATACAGATTACCCAGGGTAATTGTGCAATGAAGATTACTGGTTGCATTAACCAAAAAAAGGTCCTAATAGGATATAGACTTTGTTTCAGGGAGTGTAAGTTTCAAAATTTTCCCAACACTTCAGATTTCATTATTATTTAATAAGAACCCTTAGCTTGAATACATATGTGAGCTATTGCATATTACAACTTCCAGAACTGGCTGGTAGTATTATTGAAAAATACTTTTTAAATGCACATGAATACCTTTTATTATTTCAAAGGTGGACTTGAAATATTGAGATAACAAGCATTTCCTCAGAGTTTCTACACTTCTTTTCTGAGCTAATCTGGAAACTGTTTATTTCAGACCCTCAGAAACAACTCCCCTGAAACTCATTGATGTCAGGACATGAAGGTTCCAGCAGTTTCATGGTTTGACCAAACCACCAAAACAGTTTGTCCCTTCTTGTGTTTCCTTTAGAGAGAGAAAAAGAAAATACTTAGACCTGATCAATACTGACTTTGCATGTTTGTATATATATATCTGTCCTGGGCTGCATCAGGAGTGTGGGCAGCAAGTCAAGGAAGATGATTTTCTCCATTGTCTATGCTCTCATGAAACCTCACCTGTAGCACTGCATCCAGCTCTGGTGCCCCTGGTGTAAGGAAGACATGGAACTGTTGGAGTGAATCCAGAGGAGGACCACAAAGTTAATAAGGACACTAGTGCAACTCCTCTTTGAAGACAGGCTGAGAAAGCTGGGGCTGTTCAGACGGGAGAAGAGAGTGGGGACCTCATCACAGCCTTCCAGTATCTGAAGGAGGCCTACAGGGAAGCTGGGGAGGGATTCTCCATCAGGAACTGCAGTGATAAGATGAGGAGTAATGGGTTCAGACTGAAAGAGGGGAAATTTAGGTTGGACATTAGAAAGAAATTCCTTACTGTGAGGATGGTGAAACACTAGAGCAGGTTTCCCAGAGAATTTACTGATGCACCATCGCTGGCAGTTTTCAAGGCCATGTTGGATGGGACTTGGAGCAACTTGGTCTGTGGAAGTTGTCCTTGCCCATGGCAGGAAGTTTGGAAACAGATGAACTTCAGGGTCCTTTCCAACCCAAACCATTCTATGATACCATGATTCTATTTCATGAAGATATTGCATTCTTACTTAAACCAGACAGTGCTTTAGCCAGTATAAAGGGCTGTGACAGAACACAGTTTAAACACATTACACAGTATACTTTTCACCTAGGTGGTTTTCCCATTGCTAATATTGCACAGAAGTTATTTATACCCGAAACTGAGATTTAGAAGTGGTGCAATTCACAGTAAAAGTGTATTCAATTTGAATCATGAAGCCATTTTAAAAGGCTTTCCCCGCACAGTCAAGTTATTGTGTAGTGCATATGTGCTTGGCACTTCTGGAGTTGAAAGCCTGCCCATATTTTTACATCTCCAGCAGCTACAGAAAAGCCAAAGGACTAATCCTGAGCCTGTGTCACCGGAGTAATGTTAGCTCTCTGAGTGAGATGCCTTTGACTGGTAACTCATATTCCTGACTGGAACTCATTACATATTCAGCAGAGTTACTGAGGCTTTGCTATAGGATATTATGGTACTACTTGACTGTAGAACGTCTTCATTGTTATTGTTTGATTGTAAAGCATGCACACACTGCAATAGCTCATTTTGATAAAATTACTGAATTTATTTGTTCTTCTAATATATGTAAGTGTTGTAGAGTAGGTCTTGCTGCATCTCTTCCAGCTGGGCCAGACTACAACCTTTTGCTCTCTGCCAGTATACAGTCTACAAGTGTTCAGATTCCTAATACTTAGATAAATACTGGAATGCATACCTTTTCTTTTCCATTCTCCTTTCTCTATATAAAAAATGAAAGTCTTCTCCAAGGACTAAGAAATTTGGCTACATGTGGGACAAGTGTTCAAATGTGTTGCTTAGCTAGATCAACCTCACAAATCACACTGTTGGGTCCATCCAGACTGGAATCTGAGGAATTTTCTCAGGTTCTGTATAAACTTCCTGCCAGATGGTATGGAAAGTTTGGATAGCGTGTGGGATTGACAGTTTATTTGAGAGGTAGATTAAAGTGATAGTGGTATGTGCTATAGGGTTTTCTGGTATTTTTGAACAGCTCTCAGGAAAATTTATATGCTTCATTTAATGGTGTTAAAAAAGATCTCTCCTCTAATTCCTTAGCTTTTCCATTTTTATCATCAACTTTTTTAATCCAGAGGAGGCAATGATATGTTTACCCTCTTTTTTTTTTTCCCAAGAAAAGGGGCAGAAGCATAATGTAATTTAATGCTTACATGAATTAGCAATTTAACCACAGTGTCATAATATTTTATTTATGTAATTGTTACTCAACTATTTTCAAGGAAAAGCTAGGTGAAATATATTTAGGTAATTTCCATATTTCATAGAAAAAAATTTAAGCTACTGCAGCAAAACTCTCCTCTCCTTAGTGGGAATACAATTCTTGTGAGTAAGCATACTTCTCAAAAATAATAATAATGTAATATTTTTTCAAGAACAGTGCTATTAGCCAGTTAATGTTTTAGTTACAGCATGCATGGCAAAAAGGGAAAGATTTTACTGTTGTTTTGTCAGCTACAATAGGGCATTTCAGCCTTGCTTGCTCACTTTCTATGAGCTGTTGTTGAAACATCAAGTCTGAGGATCATTTCTGTGGTGTTACTCCATATTCAGTATATCATGAGATGGAATATCATCTCAGGGTAAAGACTGTTTAAAACCTGGGATCTGACTCCATGATGTCTCGGTCTTCCATGGCCTCTGGATATTCTCTGTCTCTCCATTGGTCTGACACAGAAAGGAATGGCAGATGTGTTACACAATTATGCAATTTAAAAATTGCTTAAGCACCTGTAGGCTGTTCACTGACTATAACACACCTATCCATAGGCTGGTCAACATACCTATTCTTAATGGAGTTTGGGATCCTGCCTTATTTTGCACCATGTGTCCCTTGATTACAGTGAATTTATCCTCCTATTCCTTGAAGCTGTTTCAATTATTTATTAAGCTGTATTGCTTTAAAGAGCTTAGCAATAGCCTGCATGAATACCCAGTATAATTTTCTCCTGTAACAAAGCTGCCAAATCCTCGCAAATATATTGCCCAGCCATCACCCTGCTCTGCCCCAGCCAGCTCGTGGCGTTTCAACATCCAGACAGCCATGCTAATCCGGGCTGCCTCTCCAAAACCAGAGACACCAGGATCATGCCTACACAACACTTCAGCTTTAGAATTTGAGAAATAGCATTTATCATTATAATTTAGCATTAGCATTTAATAGAATTTTATTTATGTAAGGGGGTGTTATTATTTTGGTATTCTGGGATATAACACTTGTTAGACAAAAAGAATAAAGGGAACATCTGTTTAAACAACTTCCACATCCAAGAGCTTTTGAAAAATTAGATTTTCTCTCTAAGTGAATTCCTTCCCTACCGTTGACATCCTGAAAAAATCCTCAGTGCTGTTCTTGCACTTATTTCCCTAGGATATCCCAGTTCTGGATCAGGACACTGAGTAAGTGAAGCTTGATCTGTTGGAAGAGTCTGACCCTGCACTTTGAGAAGTAAATTTGATTTGTACTAGAAATAAATTTGCATTCCTTACACCCCAAGTCTGCATAATGAATAGTCCTTCTGCCCTGTCTCTCTTGAACAGGCCACAGCCCTTATGAATTTTCTCTCCTTCCCTACACTAGCCAACATCACACCTCACTTCCCCCAAGCAGGACATAAGCACTCTAGTCCCTTTTCCCCTGCTCTCCCTTCCACTATCTTTTATAGCACATGCCACCAAACAGGACAGACCCTCACAGCCCTTTTCCTTCCTAGGCACATTGGGACCAGATCTCCCAACCAGACCTCCAAGCTTGTGTCCCTCTGTTCTCCCTTTCAGGCCCCTACTTTCTCCCAGCTAAATGTGATCTGGGTTTAATTCTATTAAAAAAACCCAGCCCCTTATTTGATTTATTCTGGTTATGCAAAAAGAGGAGAGAGACTGGGTGTAAAGCCTTTATTATACACAGTACAGTGGAGAGTAAAGGAATACATTGAAATGCTCACCAAGGTCTGTGTTTTGCCTCCTTCCCCCAGTAAGGTCCCAGGGCTGTTGCACTATTTCTTGTCTAGCTAAGACAAGTTTGTGCATCCTTCTGAACTTTGACTACAATAAAATAATGGGATAAGAATTTAGAAATTTTATTTGATAGTTTTCCATGCCTTTTATTGAAAACAATCTTGTGATTCATTTGGGGAACGACAACACGGCACTTTTATCCTGGTCTGCTCTGGAAAGACATATATTGAGACCATAGTTTTCTGCATTCCTTTTCCTGAATTGTTTGTGGATCAGGCTTGCCATGATGTGGAGAGCTGCTCAAGAAGACTTCAGTTAAGCCAGACCATCTCCAGTTGTCAAGCTGAAGGAAAGGAACTTAAGAAACTTAGCCCTGTCTTGAGTCTTTGCGCTCCAAATTTTTTTCTGCCAACCCATATGCACCATTTCTGGTTACCCCAGCTCTGCCCCTTAACCATGCCCTACAAATGTACACAGCCCCACTCCCAAACTTTTGCATGGAAACCTGCATACTGTTCCCTAGATATCACTTAGCACTACCTCGACACAAAGCCACACAGTCCTCTAGGCAGCTGAAACATTCCAAGAGTTGGGGCAGCTTTGTGGTTGCCTGCACAGCACAGTTGAGTTGGCATGAGTAAAAGCAGAGGTGGGTTTGAAGGAAGGTTGGATGTCAGTGTGGCATTTACTAAGCAACCAGGTCCTCACTGGGAAAAGAGAAGATACAGGCCTTGATTAGATACAAAGGGATGCTGCTTGGAGTATGAGGGAAATGACAGAACTCTCTGTCAGAGTGGAAAAATCTTGTGGCTCCCATGCTTCCTCCTCGATTTGACTGCTGCAAATAATCTACATGTTTGGGACATGGTGAAGCACATTGTCACCCCGGCATGTTGTTACCTGAAGCCTGCAGGGAGCATGGAACTCTAGCTCAGAGTTGTGCCAATCTCTCCATTCTTGTGAGGGTGCTCTCTCTTACACTTTTGGTGATTCTGGCACATAGAGAGTGAGTGCTCCATTATGCTCCATGTGGCTTTTCATTTTAATTTCTTCATAGCAATATCCAAGCACAAGCCTGAAGTGACGGATCTGCTATTTGCCACTAGCAGCTCAGCCTCATGGCTCTCTTGGGGAAAATTGTGCTTTTGGAGCACTGCTTTGTTTTAATAGGTTTTGGTTTTCTTTTAATAGGGTCTTGTTTCTGTTCTATATATAAATAAAACAAATATGTGTATATTTGTATGTATAAACCTATGTAAATGTACTTAAAGTTTTGGGGATTTTTTTCCAGAGGACACAAGACTCAAGAGGAATGTCTCTTTTGAAAGGCAGGGAGGATAATATTTAAGGTGGTTCTTGGTGGATGCAAGAGTTCATTCTTTAGCCTGAGGCTCTGTCCTGAAGATGATATTGATAGGTGGACTTTATCCTCATAGTGGAAATTGTCACTTTATCTTAGGAATGGAGTTTTAATGGCACTCTTAATATCTTATACAAATGCATGAGTAACTGTGCTATTCCTCCCACCTGCTTCTCAATATCAAAAACCCCAGAATTACTATTAAAAAATCTAAGTCCTTGATAACCATCATCAGCTGGGATGCTGCCAGTGGTAAAAAAGTTATCAGCAAGCTCCATCAGTAGGCTGAAATTGACTTCAATATCAGTTGAATGAATTCCTAAAAAAAAAAAAAATAAAAAAAGAAGGTTTGCATTTGAGGCACAAACTACCTGAGAGTGAGAGAAGATTACTGTAATATATTAAAAGAATAGTTTCCTATCTGCCCTCATATGTGGTAATTAACCTACACGAGGCCACAACTATGTATTATACATGAGCTGAGAGCATCCAAGCTCTTTGTAGACTAGGAGGCAACTTAACCTACTTGTGTTGATATGGGGCTGTGTTTTGGATTTGTGCTGAACACAGGATTGATAATACAGAGATGTTTTTGTTATTGCTGAGCAGGGCTCACACAGAGCCAAGGCCTTTTCTGCACTTTCTACTGCCATGCTGGCAAGGATGCTGGGGGTGCAAGGGAGGTTGGGAAGAGAAACAGCCAGGACAGGTGACCCAAACTGACCACAGGGATATTCCAGACCATATAACATCATGCTCAGAATGTAAAGTGGAGGGAAGAAGGAGGAAGGAGGGGGTATTTGGAGTTGATGGAGTTTGTCTTCCCAAGTAACCGTTGCATGTGATGGGGCCCTGCTCTCCTGGAGGTGGCTGAACACCTGCCTGCCCACGGGAAGCAGGGAATTAATGCCTTGTGCTTTGCTTATTTGTATGGCTTTTGCTTTTCCTATTACCTGTCTTTACCACAACCTATGAGTTTTTCAAGCTTTTACCCTTCTGAATTTCTCCTGAATCCAGCTGGTGGGAGGGGGGGGTGAGTGAGCAGTTGCCTGGGGCTTGTTTGCTGGCTGGGCTTAAACCATGACACTGCTTTACAAGAACCAGCACCTCTGAGTACAAACTTTAAAGTCCTTCATTTTAAACAATAGCCTCACAACCTGCAATTGCAATATATGGCTGTAAAATATCTTTACCATGCTCTGTATACCTCTGTGGCCTCAGTAGGCTCAGTAGGCTCTGAAAGGATAATTCAAACAAGTTTTGTTTAATTTTGCTTCATACTTCTTCTGCACAATAATATGCCTTGTTACCAGGTTAGCAAGTACTCCCTGCCCTTGTGGTATTGATAACATTCCCTATTCAATTCCAGTTATCTCTGTCAATCTCCAGCTTTGCAATCACACTCAGAGACCTTTCCATAATTCCTAGCTGGGGTACTGCTTTCAATTCCCTCCTCATGGAAATTATATTACGTGCATATGATTCTGTGACACAAAATATAGATGTTAAGACTTTTATCTGCACTGTAGATGAAGCTGCAGATCTGACCCAGACCAGGCGCACTAACTATAATGTAAAAATTGTTTATCATTATCTACAAAAGGAAGTGTGAAATTACAGGATTCATAATTCGCATTACACAGGAAGGACATTCAAAATGGATGCAATGTGAAATAATCAGCTTTTATTCCTTTATGCTTAAGAAATATATTTTAGAAATACTTTTTATTTTAGGTAGGCCATTTTGTATACTGTGTTTAGCACAAGTGAATGAAAATCAAAAGTGACATCTCTGGATCTCTGAAGTTCGGAGAAGAAATGATATGGAGAATGCTCTGCTAGTTTGGGTAAGTTCCAATTGTCTGGATACTTAGTCTTGATAGGAATTAAGATACAAACTGATGTGAAAGAAACATGCAGCATGTATTTGTATCTGCTTGTCTATCCTTCTGTAGAACCCTTTTTCCTGACACTACCTCCCTTAAATCCCAAGCCATGCTCACAAGCTCTATGTAAATGTGCTGCCAGACTGTGTATTGCCCCTTGGATGATGGGGTTTGGGAACAGGAGGTGGCAACCAGAGTCAGCCAGTTTACTCCTACAGCAGTACACAGGCAATTTCTTAAAAAGGTTAATAAATGTGCAGTTTTCTCTGATTCTTAGTAGAGTGCATGGAAGTGAACAGAGAAGGACTAAAGTCATAGAGGTAGATGTTGCTCTATATAGAAAAGGGAGTAGATGAATGGTGAAGCCCTTTCATTCATAGGGATGAATCTCCTTAGACACACAAAATATGGGACTGTTTTTAGTATTCCAGATTGAGCAGTGACACCTTAGGTCTGAGGCCAACTTCAGTTCCCTGTTTTATTTGAAAAAACTGTGATTGTGTGGTATCAGCTGCCATTGTCCCCTCTAGATGTGTGTGTGCACAGGGGGAGAGGCCCTGAGCATACAGAGATGGTTTAGGCTGCATCCCCCAAAGAGGCAGGTACTGCACAGACTCCTGTGTCAGCAAGTGTCAAAGGATCCTGATGTTTTTAGGGATGCATTTGGGGCCAGACAGGGGCTACGTAACCTCTGCCCAGCCCAGAACACCTTTATGTTAGGGAAGAGCAGAAGGCTGCTGTGCTGTGGGGGAGAGCAGAGCTTGCTGGAGGTGCTTTACAACTCTCCCAGGATATTTCTGTGACTTCAGCAAATCTAGTTGCCCCCAGCACAGCCCCACTGCATCCAGCTGCACATTTGCACGCTGGCCCACAAAAAGATGAACCACATTTTTATGTTTTCCATGAGTTATTCAGTGTTATGAAACCCATTTGGATTTTGGAAGAGGCCATGGACTTCCTGTAGATCTGGAGTAAGGAAACAGGCCAATTTTGCCTTAACCACAGATTTTCATAACTGCAAAACACTCAGGTGTAGATCAAAGAGGGTGAAGGAGAGGCATCAGACATATGCCAGTGCCAAAAAAGGGGGAAAAGCATTGCAGACAAAAACTGGAGGAGATCAACATTGCCTCTGTCATCTCCTATCAGTACCTGCCTTCACAAGCTGGGCAGATCCTGCACTACAAACTACACTTGATCCTGCACTTGAGGAAATTAATGTCTGGCTTTCAGAGTGTGTCCTTAGCACAGGCAGCCATACCTCCAGTGTCTGGGTGCCAGGCAAAAACACACTGGGCCTCTCCCTGGACAGGCACACATCTTTCCCTCCAGGCAGGACCCAAAGAAAAGCACAGATGGGACAGGCAAAGAGGCCTGGTTTGCATAAACCACTCAAGGAAACAATGAGCAGAAGGCTCAGCATCTTCCACTAGTGAGTCCCAAAGTAAAAGGTAAGAAAAAGTTAGGGCTTGGGGTACTTGTTTGTACCTGCTTGGTACACAGTGCCCTAGATATGAAGGACAAAGTCAAAGACCCTTCTGTTTTCTCTCTCTGGCTTGTGGAAGTGAGGAGTTCAACACAGCATATCAAGTGGCTGAGTCATGAATCAGAAGACTTTAGCAGCAGAGTACAGCAATAAAACATAAAGTCAAGGAGTACCATCTCTGAATCAGGGACTTTCCAGAATGGTTGGGAATCTTCATTATTTATGCTGCACAATCAAATATTCACCATTTCCTGCTCAACTGAGGTTTATTGAAGTAAACAATGATCCATAAGAGCAGAACTGGACAATTCCATTTTTAGGTATTAATAATTCAGAGCCATATTTGAAAACAGAGGGATATGTACAATACATCATAGAGGTTTTTATTATATCCACCCACTACCTATCCACCCACACAGAGATCTGGATAAGGTTTCTACTTGGAAACAATATAGCATCATCATATCTTAGGCTTGTTTAAATATACAGATATACAGGATACATTTACAAGAATGCAGTGTTTTTTGTTCAGCTGCATGACTCATTCTTTTTTCCTGCAACCGAATCAGCCTCTTATTACTTAAAGTTGATATTGACAAGCAGTCATGCTTAGGATAACAGAAACTATGTTTATCAGATTGCATGAAAATAGAGAAAACTGTATTCTTCAATGTGGAAAATATTAATCTGGGATAAACCTCTGACAGGGAGCTCTCAGTTTTAGTATTACCTTTAAAATCTGAACACTTTCGTTTATCACATTGTAATTTTTTATCTTGCTGTCACTTAAGGGCATGTAAAAATTTTATTGCTTTGGGACATATCTGATAATTTCCTTATGCAGCACTGGCTATTATCTGTGTGGTCCACCTCTGACACCAGTACACCCACAGCACAAAGAGCTATGTGGGGTGTGTGGAAAGGGCACGAGAAGAAAAGGAGAGACAGTGGATGCATCTCTTAGGGATGTGTTTTTACTGCAGTGTAGGGTTGTAGTTTTTGTTTAAGGACTGATACCTTTGCTCTTGTTCAACAACTTCAAGATTGATTAGCTTAAGTTTAGGAGGTTTCAGAATTTCTGCTTGCCCATGGTGCCAAGCAATGTCTGCAGAGACAACAAGTATCACTCCTGCCTCAGGATCTCTTCATCCCAGCTGCCACCCCCAGGATCCACAGGGCTGAGGAGAAATTCATGTAAGACTGATTTCAGCTTTCTGGAGGTCAGTCTAGATGATGCTCCATAGACACTGTTAAAGAGATTCAACAAGACATTTAATAATATGAGGACCCAAATTCAAGCTGGAAAAAGAAGATGAATTTCCAGCAAGTAAATCCCAGTGTGAGTCCAAATTAAGCAAAGACAAGTGAAAGAGGTAAACAACTCGGTCCTTTCAATGAAATTGTTTCAGGTTTATTTAGGTGAAATGAAGATAAGAATTTGCCTGGAGGGAGCTTGCTTTATTTTATAGCTATCTGGTTATTTTTTCTGCTGCCCAGACCATCTGTTCCATTGGTGGGTATGTCATCATTTGCACACCCACTGAATGCCAAATTAATCCAAGTCACACAGTTTACACCTCCCTTCTGACTTAGACCAAACTATATTTTATTCCAGCATAAAATAGGCATCAGAGCTAAGTTTGCCTCAGTTCCAAGGAGGAAACAGTGAGCTTTGGGAATTACTGTGATTCTTTAAGGGGACAAACACAAAACACCAGAACTTTTGTAGTGAGTCCACTACAGCTCATCAGCACTGGGCAATAATGGATGCACAGCAGAAAAAGGGATGGAGAAACAGCAAGGGCACAGCCATGCTGCCAGACCCCTCTCTCACACTCCCAGGATCTGTGACTTTGGAAAACTCTGAGTCTCTGTATCCAGGAATTCTCAACAGATTCCTTTTTTCTGCCTCATTTAAAGCCCACAGTGATTTTTGTGCCCACTGCCTCCTGTGGCAATGAGTTACACAGATGAACTGTAGTTTGAAAAGTTACCTCCTTTTGCTTGATTTGAAACTGCCTCCACTGATTCCATTTAATGCTATATTGGAAGACAGTGAACAGCTTTTCTCCATCTGCTTCCTTCTAGGCCCTTAAGATTATTTAGACATTTATCATGTGCCCTCCCTGGTTTTTTCTTCTCCCAGACTAAGGTTCCTGATCTTGTTGACCATTTCTCACACCAAAACTGTTCCAGATTTTGCAGCACCTTTGTTTCCCACTCCCCCTCCCCCCACTTTTTTAAGCTGGGAGGATGGGCACAGAACTCACACTGTTTAAGTGCAGTCACACAGTAAATCTGTACAGCAACTTCATGCTATTTTCTGATTTGGTCTTAATTTCTCTCCTAATACTTGGTTTGCTTTTTTAAATGCTACTGAGCACTGAGCTGACATTTTCATAGACCTCTCTATAATAACCTCAAGATTGCTTTCCACAGTAGTAACAGCTACTTTGGTGACTATCATTGCATATGTATAGTTGGGCTTTTTCTCCCATGTGCATTACTTTACATTTATCAATATTGAATTCAACTGCATTTTTATATCCAAGTCATTCTGCATTATGACATTCCTCTGCAGCTCTTAGCAGTTGGCTCTAAATTTATTTCTTTGAATAACTCATTATTATCAGCAAACTTTGTTCCTTTATCTCATCCCATTTTCCAGGTCACTTAGGACAAGATCAATCAGTACATTCCTGTGGGAATTCATTTTGATGTACATAATATATAATAATACATATATATTGAATATATAATTCAATTGATGTATATAATATATAATAATAACAACATGTAATACAGCCCAGTGGGACTCCACTGGTGATCTTCCTCCAAGGACTTTTATCCTTTGTGTTTGATCCTTTAACCATTTATTTCTCCATGAGAGTACTTTCTTTTTATCTCGCTGCAGCATAAGTTCTTTACTTTCAGGTAAGCTTTGTCCCACGAAAATACAGCTTAATGATTTTGAAAAGAATTTGAACCTTGGTTGTATCAAAAAACAACTGAGTGAGACTCTGTGGAGACAGAACCAAACTCACTCTTTTTTGTCACAACTCAAAAAATTTTCTCTCTCCCAATGATCATGGCGGAGTGCCTGAGACAAAGCTCTGCTGCACAAGCCAGCCCAAAGGACATTCACACTCCAAATGAAGATGCACATAGACATCTACAGAAACAAAGATTGCACCTGTTGGCAAAGATCTGGGTTTGTTCCACATTTGATTCACTAGGATGTACTAGAGCTTCCTGGCAGTAGAGGAGTATAATTATCTGTGCTTTAGGAGGTGGATTTGTTGATCTGAGTTTATGTCAAGTATGAGAGAGACTGTGGCCTGCAGAGATGAGGTCACTGAAATGTGTGGCTGGGAGACAACTTCAGGAGCTGCTGGCAGATTTGCAGACCTCGGAGGCAAACAGTAATAATGGCCTTGGGAAGAAAGGGCAGTGGAGGCAATTACTGAGTGAGACATTTCACAAGGCCCTTCTGCACTGAATGCCCGAGCATTAGCGATTTAGTGTTAGGGGCGGTCAAACTAAAAGCAACAAAATATATTTAAAAATAGGGCATTGTGAAACTAAAGGGCAAATATGTAACTCACACATAGGACTCCTTGTTACAAGATACTGCCAAAATGACGGTTGCATTAGAGATTCAGATTCAGTGTGGATTAAATCAACTATGGAGTGGCAGGTCTGTCTTTTCAATTCTGCTACAGATGCTGTGAAACAGCTTTCTCCAGTGATTATTCCCATCCACCTGCCTCATGTCTCCTTGCCTCATCCTAACCACATTTTTCCTATAGTTCTATATTCAATGAAGTCTATGTTCCTTTCCAATTGCTTTCTTCCCTTTCCTTGACAAAAAAAAAAAAAAAAGTTCTATATCTGATTTAATATTTTTCTTTAAAAAACGTGGAGTATTTCATGTTTTCAGGTCTTTGAGATCCTCAGCTGAATAGGCTTCATCTCCTTAATCCCTGGGTGTATCAAAGTTGGCCTTTTAGCTAGGAACAGCCTTAACTCCTTCCCTCTTTCTGTCTAACTTAAAAGTAGGTCCTTCCACTCAAAATATTGATGCACTTAAAATAAAATGTCATCAGAGCATTACAGGATTGAACTCCCTGAACTGGAGCATGAGTCAGGGAGGGTTAACAGTGAGTAAGGTTGGTGAAGGCTAACCCACTTCTTGTAAATGAGCCAGCATCTGGAAGAGGCTGTTGTAACCTGCAGTAGAAAATTTTGACTAAAACATGATGGTTGAAAAGTGGGTTGTAAAGCAGAGACAGCACAGTGCTGAGGCAGGAAATGGCCTCTCAGGCCATGGCAGCTCAGGGGCAGCTGTAGCTGAGACCATGGCGGGTGGAAAGGGAGACACAGCAGTTGTCCCATGGGTGCAGCACTGAATGGGCAGTGACTACTGCTTCTGAACCCAGGGAATGGGGATTGTTTTGATTCAGAGTCTGTGGTTCACAAGGGAGGTAGTCACCAGGAAGCTGGAAGCCTGTGGGGGGAAAGGTGGGGAATTCCTGTTGCTGGAGCTGCAGGCAGGCATGACGCAGTGCACCTCCCCACTGTGGCACCAGTCTCTCCAAGGGCAGGGCTGGGGAGCTGTGCAATAAGGCAGCCAAATGTGTATCTCAAAGAGATGGCTGCCTTAGTGCCACTAGTGAGCAAGTGTGATCCACAGTGAGTTCCTACAGCCAAGCAAGGTCAGGGAGTGCTGAGGGAGAGGGAGCAAAAGACCACCAGCATGTCCAGATGAGAGAAAAGCCTCTGAGAACAGAAATTTAACAAAAAAGTCTGGTGACAGGGTCCCAATGGCACCTCCAGTCCTGACTGTCCCTGCCAGCTCCCAGGGGCTCCCCACAGCCCAGCACCCCACATCAGCCCCCAGGGATGTCAGTCTCTGCCCCAGCCATGCTGCAGCAGCACTGGTCTCCAGCTGGCCACAGCCCTGCCCAGCCATGGGCCCCACCCAACCAGGCCCAGTATCCATCCCCTGGGAGATGCCCAGGGTTGGGGCTGCTCCTGGCTGGGAGTGGGATGGAATCCAATGGAGAGCTGCTGGCCAGGCATTTGCTGAAGCAGGATTCATTTCTGGTCAAGCAGCTGTCTCAGCACACCCCAAACAGGGCTGGGAGAGCAGTTTTGTAGCACCTGAGCATTGTGACCATGGCAGTGCTGATTCATTGCCTGTGTCACAGTTCTCAAACAGAAGACAGATGAGGTTTTGTGCCAGGCCAAAAAATGTCAGGTTGATTCCTGTGAGCGTTAAAACTTATGGCTGCTAAGTGGTACCTCATCTCCTTGTTGCTCCTAAGGAGAACCTTTCTTGCTCCTCATGCCACCATGGTTTGTGTCTGGTGAATGCTGGTGTCTCTCTCTGTGCTTGGGAAATTTGGTAGGCCTGTGGGGAGTTGTAAGGGATACACGCACAGGTGTCATCTCTCTCTGCAGGAGCTGCAGGGGTAAGCAGTCATCCCTGATAACCCATTTAGTGTGTAGGCAATGCCACAGAGCTCTCCAAGGGCTTGTGGAACTGGGATAACAGTGCAGAAGAAGTGCTCCAGCCTGAAAAGCTGACTGCAAGACACTGGAGTATAGACACAGGATGATACTTCAAGAGCAATTCTGTCAGAAGCTACCTGTCTTCTTTCACCCCAAGTATTAGACTGGACAGACTTTTTTGTTAATAAAACACAGGTATTCAGATATCTAAGCCTTTCATACAAAAAAAAAAAGTACTTATTTAATATTTTAAATATTTGTGTTTACCTTTACAGAGAAGTTTCTTGCGGTAGACTTTTTGTCAGACCTTTCAGAACAAAACACAATATGAAATAATTTCCCACTGCAAAACGGCCCAAAGTATTTTTTGTCGTCTTTGTTTCTGCTCAGGTATCACCAGTGTTCTTTGCTGACTGAAAGGATTTGAGAAGCAGATTGACACAGTGGAAATTCAGTCAAGACAGATGCGCATGCCTGCAAGACAGGTCATGAATTCTATGTTACAAGGATAAATGAGGTCACGGTTCATAAAAGAGAACCAGGTATCACTGAGCCATGGACATGCTGGTCCTGTCACCCTCTCCTTTAGCCTGAAAATGGTTGTGTGGTTTGTTCCAGCCTGGACCAAATTCCACTGCATGCTTCTGGAGGCATGGGAAGAGGGGCAAACCTGTATCTTAGATTTTGTAGTGGGTACCTGTTCTTGGAGACCTGTTTGCATCTTCTCATTTTCTTAATTTCAGTGAATTTGGATGCTACTTAAGGGTTAATAATCTCTATAGCTCCAGTGAGAAGCTAGACACTCTGTTGAAGAACAGCCACACTTCCTACAGAACAAAGCAGCATGGGTAATGAATATTTCTCCAAGATGATTTCTGTGATTTAAAAGAAGAATTTACAGACATATTTGAGAACAACATGCAAAAAGGGATCAAGACTTTCATATGATCAGTGCAGTAACCTAAGTATTAGGCAGTCACTTCAGAGAGCTGCAGGCATTCAGGTTGCATCTCCTTGAGGAAGACATTTTTATATATCACGGATTCCTTAGGGTGATTAAAAAAAAAAAAGAAAAAACGCTTGTGCACAGAAAACTCTAAGTCAGGGGTCTTCAAGTTTTATTAAAGAAAGGCCTTCAATGGCCTAAGTGGCAGCTGGACATATAACAGTGTCCAGTGTTTATGATCAACAGATGCATCATTGCAAATGGACTTTGGGAAAGGTGGCATGTAAAGTCTCCCAGGGGTATATGGGCCTAAGGATTAATAGTCTCTTTATTTTCTATTGATGTGTTTCAAAATGGCTAACTGTGGATTTCATCCTAAGCAGTGCTGGACCACTGAAAGCAAGTAGTGCTTTTGTGAGTCTTATTTTATCAGAACTCTTGTGCTTTTGGACAGACCGAAAATGGAAAGAGAATTGCAAATCTTTTTTTGTAATAAATGTTTCGCGGCTCTCAAGATGATTCTCAGTGGGTGGAGACAGGTAGCAGTGCAGAAAATAATCTCTTATTGGTAACTGAACAAATGTAAATATAGATGTGGAGTATAAAAGCTTTCTGGGAAATGTAGACCTGCTTCCTATGATAGAAGTGGCAGCACTGCAGAGTAGAGCTCCATGCAGGTGTGCCATTTCTGACAGAAGCCCAGTATCAGCAAATTCATCTGTAGAGAGCAAACAGAATGGCTTTCTGTCCCTGCTTCAGTTTGTGTGTGGGCTATTAAGACTGAAGGGGGAATTATGCGATTCAGGCACAATATGGAGTGCCTGACAGATTGCAGGCAGATGTAAGCTTGCTTTGCCTGAGCTCTGCACTGAGTGAAGTTCAGTTAATATATTCTGTTTCTCTGTCAGGCTTATTGCATCAAGCTCAGCATTATGCTGATAATGCAGTCATGTGGCCTCTGTATCCAAACTGGCTCGCTTCCCACCAGCTTGAAGCAAACTTGCATCTGTCTTCAAAATAGGATGTAGACATAACCTTTTAACAGGCCAGCACTTCTCAGCCCACATGCTGGGGAGCTGGGACATGCTCAGAGCAGAAAGGAGAGGATCAGATGTTGTTCAAACTCTTTGAAGTAGAAGGGATTTGAAGATATGTGGGGGTACATAGGAACCTGGAAGGGGTTACAGGGAGTAGGAGCAGATGGTGGCTTGACTGACAAGTGGAGATGCAGAGTGTCTAAGTATACCAAACTAAGTGTGTCCCTGGAAGAAGGAAATGGAAGAGAGTATGTTTCACACAAGCTTGTTACTATGGCTATTCCCTGACTAGCAGATTCCACCTGTGTGTGAACATCCCTCTTTATTTCCATGATATGTTCCCTACTTGTGATACCAAGCAACCAAGCAAATTGATTACTGCCATACTGATACAGATGCTTTGAGAGATTTCATTTGCACACAAGATGTCATTTTGTCACAAAAATGGAAATATTGATTGCACCACAAATTATACTGATTATAAGTCAGAGCATAGCAGGGACTAGTGACATGGCTAGAGAATGTCAGAAAGAATGCACCTATTTCCTTCCAAGCAGGAAAAAATGTAACTCTTTTATTTACAGTATTAGTCAAGAATCCTATATACACTCACAATTAACTCTAAGTGCTTTTTGCTTTAAATTTGAGACTTCAGTAGGAGCTTCTTTTTTTAAACTTTATTTTAAAAAACCCCAGTGAAATAGAAAGTAAGATTCTAATGGGCTCTAGGTGCCCTATTCTGCTATAAGTCCCATTTTGTTTATATTTGAAAAAACAGCAGTTAAAAGACAAATATATTGTGCAGACTTAAATTTCGTTTTTTTCCTAAACTGTCCACATCACTCCGTTAAAATGCAAATGGATTTTTAAAATATTATTATTGTCCTAATATGAAAAATATATATTCATTCCTGTATAATGGAGATGTTTCCTAATCTTCAGCAAATTTTGTTCAGTATCAGAATGTGTGTGTCCATGACTTTCAGCTAATTTTCCAGAAAAAAGAATGTAAAAAGGGAAAACATTTATAATCCTTGCAATTGATGGAAATGAAAACAGTAATTCCTACTACAATAGAAGTGTGTGTATGTACAGCCTAACCACCAGTGAAAATACTATCTTATTCACTTGAATTTGTATACTAAGAAAGAATGACACAATTTAGCAATCATTTTATTTTTATAATGTTAATAGAAAGTTGCAAATATAATTATTTACAAGGCCCTATATTTAATCTTGTGTTTAGTTTGCCATTTACTGTTTAAAATTAATACCTTTCATGGCTCAAAAAGTTTTTACACAATTCAACTTTCTCCAGGACTCTCATTCGTTGACAAAATATCCTTGTCCTGCTTTTCACTGTAGCAGGACTGGCTCATATGTCTTTTACTGTTCTGACAGTTGAGATGCTGAATATTTTTACCTCCAGGTGACATTTGTAACCTCGTATGTTGCTTAAACAAAGGGCCTTTTCAATGAATAAAAGACTGTATCAGTCTTCTATGAAGTTAACACTTGTTTGGGGCCAAAGAGAGCATTCAAATAATGTAACTCTTGGGTGCTCTACCCAATGTTATTACATTAAACCTTTTTCTTATTTCAGTTTTTATGAAAACCTTGAACATTAAGATCTAACTTGAGACAACTTCTCTGAAAACCCAGAAGGACATCTGAATACTCTGATGGTTTTGCATATGATTTATAAAGCAAAAACTTGCTTTTCTTTTTTTTTATTTCCTCAAGCCTCTGATGTGGTGTCTCATGCCCAGTATATTGTGAATATATAGTTTCAAGACTTCAAAACCACAGAATAATTAGCAATATTTACTAACCAGCTGAGCAAGCCACTTCCCACTTGAATACTGGAATAATTGTTTCTCCATTTAAGAAAAGGAGTGAAAGGTCCATAGTTTGGCCTCACAGAACCAGTAAATAGAAAGAGAGCCTGGCCTGCTTCAGCAGTGGTCAATTTACTGTGCTGAAGAAACACTTGTGTGTCTGCCTCAGACGGTCCCATCTAAAGGCACTTGCCTTTCTGAGTGGTGAGAGATGGATGTGATGGAGATACACATGTAAACTGTTAATAATCTTACATCAAGACCCCTATTAAAGCAGTGGATTTATCCCTTACTACTTCAGTTAAGTACTCCACTACTTCCCCAGTGGATACTCCAGTCTTGAACTGCCATTAACCATTGGAAAGATTTTCCAGAAGGTCATCTGAAACCTCTCATGCTGTAGCATGAACAGTTGCTTTTTTCTCTGTCTTCAGTCACATGGGAATTTATTCATTCAGGTTATTTTGCAATAATGGTTTAAATATTGAAAGGCTTCTCACATCCCCCATTTTCTAGACTAAACAATCCCATTTTTCTCGTAACTTCTCTTCTTGCCAACCTTGGGCTTTTACCAGATGATCTGCATATTTCTTAAAGCACATGATATAAACAACTGTATAGAGAACTCCAGTTGGGTGCATATATACACCACCCCTGTCTCTAAGAGACTCTCTTTGTTCCTGAAATATTCAGCTCTGAAGCTATGTCAGTAAAGTACATACCTACAGAGTATAATGTAGAATATATAACAAAATATATGTAGGAGAGTAAAGTAACATTCTGTAAGAATCTTCTTTGTAAGGTACAAACTGGCTTTGATGGAAAACTGGTACTGAGCAAAACGTTGCAACAGGTGTGTTTTTTAAGACCCTGGGGCAGGTATAAGGAAGTAGAATATGATAAAATGAAGCTAATCAAAGTATTTAGAGAATTAATATGCCTATTTAATACTTTACCCTTTCCAAGCACTTTGGGTGATTACATTCCACCGCATGAAAAATAAAATCCGTTATTTTAAGCAAAACTTAAACAGGTCTGACTAAACAGTGAACTGACTATATTTTCACTATCTTCAAAGTGGGAATATCTAAATACTCAGGACCTCAGCCTTGGTTGCTGAAAAATAGCAGAGCTATTTCTGTAGACAATAAGCCCTACGTTTGCCTTGCAGTGAGTGTTTACTCCTTGAGCCATGTTTTAGAGTAAGTGGAGATTCCTAAAGATTGAAAAGCTTCCTAGCACTTCATTTGGGTGTATGTTAGGACGTCCTAAAGTCAAGCTTTTCTGAGTTCAAATCAGGAGGGAAGACTCCTGTCTCTGCCACTGAACACTTGAAAAGAACCAGTAAATCTCAAGTGCTTCTTGTTTTCTTAGCTAATGAGGTGAAATTTGACCAAGTGAAGAAGTGAGCAGAGAGAGAGAAAGTGATAATTGTGTTCAGAAATGGAAAAACAGTGGTGAAAAAATGATATACTCATTTCACTTTTCCTGATTTTTTTGCTGATGCAAAGCTATTTGTGGAACAGGGAAACATAGTCTAGAGGGACAGACTCTGACTCAACAATAGCTTGCCTGAAAGGAACCCACTGCTTGCTTTCCCTAGTTCCCTTCTCTCACACTTTCCTGGCAGTTCACAGATTACTTCACTGCCATAAGAAAAGGGTCATCTCAGCAGCTCTGTAGCAAATGCAGCAGAGCAGAGTGAGGACTTGGGTTTCTGGGCCTTCCCAGCTCCCTCTGGGAACCCAAAGCAGCCAGCTTTTCTCCTGACACGGCTGAAGCACTCATCCCTTTGGGGGCAGTGGTTGTTAGGGTGGCAATTGATAGCAATATTAATCCCTACCACATTTAAGGGACTCTTAACCTTAAGGGATCAGGAACCCTTGCTGATTTTACCCCAGCTGCCTCTCCTCCCCTTTGATTCACCCTGGAGTTAGACTTTTTTACCTCCTCAAAATGGAAGCTTTAATTGCCCTTGTGTTAAACCTCATTGTGGTACAATACATGTAATTAGATGACCTCAGGCAAAAACTGAGTCTTTCAATAAATTGGCATTGTTATTGGCTGCCAGTCTCCTGACCCACTGCTTCTCATCTCTTGCACTTACTCCAAAAACCGAGCAACGATCTAAGTTGATCTGGTTTTGTATTTCAAGGGTGTGCCAAATAAGTTTATGTAGATGTCTACGTACTGCCCTATAAAATTTTTCTTTATTTCACATATCCAGTAGGCATATAGTGGAGTAGGCATTAAATGTAATGTTCAATACATATGGCCAAAGGAAGTGTGTTTAGAAAGCATGGCTAATAGTGTAGGGACAAATTCCATTTTGTTTCCCGTAGATATTAAGGCTGACAGACTGTTAGTTGCATGATCATTAGCTAAAGTGAGCTCCACAGCAATGCTTGAGGCAAAATAATAATAATATGGTGGCAGATGAAGCAGGAACAGCACAAGTCAGCAGCATCCAGCCAGCAGTTAGCAATTCCTTTGCTTATTAGCAGAATGTTCAGAATCCAGGCAGAATTGTTAGATTGAGGTTTTTTTATTAATTTGTCTTCCTATCTTCAGATCTTGCATCCTTATTGATATCAGTTTTTAAAAGCAATACACAGAGACTATGAATTTAATTTTCTTTGAACAAGTATATGGGTAAGGGAAGTTTTTTATGGCCTACAAGACTCTGTTTTATAGTACCATGCATTGTTTAAGTTCCTAATTACTGTTGCATTTAAAAAATAATTTATGCATGTGCTTATTATTAGAACTCCAAAATTATGATGTAAAAATCTTTGTCCTGATGCCTATCCCTAGGATTGGAACACAAAATTACACCAAAAATCTGTCCATGAAAAAAACCCATGCTTTTTATTTTCTTTTAACTCAAAATTAAGAAAAACCCAGGAGGGTAGTAAGGACTTAAATACATTCTTCATGATCTGTGTTTCTTAAGCTGACTGTCATAACAGTTATAGATTTTATAGGTTTGCTCAAAGTCAACCAAATGTGAAACAACCTATACAGAGTGGTGTTTGGTCCCCGAGGGACACATCCATGAAATGCCATGAAGTCATATTTCATAATGACATATCTGCAATGCTTGGTTAAGCCTTCAAATTTCACAGGCACAGCAAGTTATTGTAGTCTCATTTTATTTTTTACTTTGGTTTCCAGCTAAGTCAGCCAGTTCTCCACATTTCTTAAAAGTTCTTCAGACAGTGTCTGGTCTCCGGCTGCCCTCTCAGGGGTGAGTCAGTTCAGCAGCACCACTCTGACCACCACAGTGTTGTGCTATGCTGGGAGGGACTCTAAGGCACCCTTCAGAATGTGGTTGGAACAGGGCTACAGAGCCCAGAAAACTATTCCAGGGTGTGTGTGTGCACATTGTTCAGCCTGGAAAAGGGAAGGTTCTGGGAGAACCTCATTGTAGCCTTCCCATACTTACAGGGGCTTATAAAAGAGGAGGGAGAGTGACTTCTTACATGAGCAGATAATGACAGCATAAAGGGGAAGGTTTTTAAACTTGAAGAGGCGAGGTTTAGAAAAGATGTTAGGAGGAAATTCTTTACTCAAAGGATAGTGAGGCGCTGGCACATGCTGCCAAGAGTAGTTGTGGATGCCCCGTCCTGGAAGGGTTCAAGGCCAGGTTGGATGGGGCCCTGAGAAACCTGGTCTAGTGGATAGCACCCCTGTCCATGGCAGGGTGGTTGGAACTAGATGTCCCTTCCAATCCTAACGATCCTATGATTCTGTGATTTAAATCAGACTTTCCCTTCAACACAGTGACTAGTCAAGGCATTACAGTTACCTATTTCTTTACTAATAGATGTCTAGTCTCATAGATGTTGAGGAATTTTTTGCGCTTTTCTCTTTTAGAAGCATGTCAGAAGTCCTTTATCTTCTGATATTAACCAGTGTGCCTGCAGTCTGGTCTAAAAATAAAAAAACCCAGTGCTAGACTGGATTGATTTTAAAGTATATTTGACAGAAGTGACTAAATAATGGATGCTCCCTAATTATAGCACATGTAAAAGCACTTGTGATTTCTTTCAAGATGTATTATTAGAAGTTTTTTAACCACTTGTGTTTACGCTTTTATGAAGTTTCTGGGCAATAGCATGGTTTCAGCTATTTAGGCTTACTAGTCAATAAGTCATATGGCACCCAGTCTCCAACTCCCCCAGTCATTACAGCTTCAGTTCTGGGGTCCTCCATGTCAATAGATGAATTTAAACTGTGCCTGAAGGAAGTCTTTGAGATGAAAGCACACAGTTCTATACTGCCCACAAAATGGAGGGATTTACCTGCTCTCCTAAACTCAGAAATGTGTGAACATTTCTAGCAAGAGTAATTGCTCATGCTAATGCAAACTCATTAGCCATGAATACTTGCATATGCAGTTTTGTAAGAAGTGAAGTGTAAATACTGCTGTCAATCAACATTTTAATCGACCAAATGTTTGTGGAAAACCAATTCAAGATAATATGAACATGCTAAAAATGAATTCACTCTGAAATTTCGGCACTTCATTATGAAACTATTTGCAGTACTGACCCGTCTCCACCTGCAGCTTCATCGTTGCTATTTTTTTTTTCTAGTTCTAAAATTGGTTTTGTAATAATAGAAATGTGAAATTTGCTGACAGATTTCCCAGTGAGCTACGATGGGCTGAAGATGCTATTTTAAGCACCCTTGTGAGAAAAGTGATTGGTAGTATATGCACTGAGCCCTGATTCAGCGAGAAGGATCTCTGCTTCATGTTCAAGCTACAAGAGACATTGACGAGGAACTCCACATAAATGAATGGATAGAAACACTGCAAGATGCTTGGAAAAGCAAATTACTAATTACGCTAGTAATAGACAGCTGAAGATTACTCAGAAAAGTTCAGCTCTAGTCAGTCTCAGCTGAAGAAAATGAGCAGAAATTCAATTAATTCAACAGGGTTATAATGATTTTACACTTAGGATTTGATCTTATATCTAAAGGTGAATTTATGTAATCACAATTTAATCACAGCTTCTGTCATTTGAATACACTTACATCTTGTTGTTCTGCAATGGAACAAAACTGGTTTCCACCTCTGTATGCTCAGCTTGAACAAACTGGGAAAATGGTGGAACAGGCAGATCACCTAAACCCTTTGGCAGAAGAGAGACTTCTCAAAGAGATATATTTTTTAATTTAACATCATCTGCGCCCGGAAGTTGAAATTGATTTTAAAGGTGATCATCCAGATCATCTCATGCTAAAATAGCCTGGGAAAAGAGGTAATTTTCAGAGTGGTTAGTAGTTTTAGTTACTCTGCTGTTGAGATCTAAAGTGAGCTGAATTAGTTGCATATTTCTTTTCAGCTGAGGCTGGATTTAGATGGGGATTATCTCCTGGCATGGCATGAAGTTAAACGTGATTTAGAAAGTCACTCTCTATAATAACTTTAGTGGTTTTGCGCTTACTTAATTTTATTTTGTCAAGATCAAATTAAGCCAATTCTAGCGCATTAAGAAGGTGTGTGCACAATGAGCCTGGGGATGTGGAAGGGAGAATGAGCCTTTGGCTGCATGGATGCCAGCCTGGACAGATTTCATAGTCTCTTCCCAGGGGGGATGGAAAGAATGATGGAGTGCAGCTGATTTTATCTGCGTGTGATCCTTACTGTTATTAAAAGGGAATTTCAGGGTGTGGAGTTAACTCTCAGAAGTCTGTGTAACTACCTGCACATGTCACGTAATATGTGTCAGGTAAAATACACTTGGGGGTCCCTGGCGAGCCTTGGTCTTTATTCTGTCTTATAATTACCTTTGTCCCCTGGTCTTTTCCCCAGTGCTATTGCAAATAGAGAAGTTTAGGCCTTCTCCACACCCCACACTTTTCTCTGTCACTCAAGGAGCATCTCCTACAACTCCTTTCTACTCTTGTCCTGTGTCTAACTCTAGTTTTTCCCTCACCCTGACTTACATAAGAGCTGTATACCACTACCGCCTCATTGTTTCATTGCTTAAAGGAGGGAAGTCTTTCAGGTATGCAGCTGTTATAGAAAACAAGAGTAATTTGGGATGGAAGAGTTTAAAATGAGCAACATCCAGTCCAACAAAGGGCTTAGCGGATCTTTTTTGGTTTGGTGGATTTTGGTTTGGGTTTTTTGTTTGTTTGGGATTTTTTGCTCTTGTTTGTTTGTTTGGGTTTGTGTATGGGGTTTTTTTTTGTTTGTTTGTTTGGTTTGGTTTGGTTTGGTTTGGGTTTTTTTGGTTTTTTTGTTAAAAATGGTGTATTTTACACCTTGGGGTACCTCACATGAATTAAGTCTCCAGAGAGTAAAAAACACAGAATGATTGTGTAGATAATACCCTGCAAATTTAGTACAGAATAAATGAGTTTAACCTGAAAGGGTATTTGGAGACAAGAGGAAGAGGCAGAGTTTAGTGCTTTTCCCCATTGAGTTTTTCTTGCAGTAAAACTGCCATACCTATTCTCTCATGTTGATTTATCACATGCCCATTATTTGCTCCAAAGTAAAGAAAACATTTTTTCTCTTCCTTAGGAAGTGTTAAAGACAAAGCCTCAGTCTCCTTTTCCAAGCCTGCCTGCCTGCCCTTCTGGGCAGCCTGCCCACAGTACAGGATCCTTGTTCATCCCAAGGAGGGCAAAAGAGAGCAAAGAGAGGAGGCTTTTCTAACATCAGCAGCTTTCCTGGTGCCAGGGGCCAGGCGGTGCCTCGGCCAGGGCCGGGGTGGGAGCTGCTGCCAAGCCCACCTGGCACAGCTACCAGGGCGGCTCCTCGGGGCAGCTGCAGGCAGAGAAAGTCACGCTGGACATGTGGAAGGTGAGGGAGCAGAGTACATCCCTGCCCACCCATGGAAGATGGCAATGGTGGGAAAAACTCCAAAGTTGTGTCCTGCCTTTAATAGCACAGCAGAATCCTGGGTTTCCCTGCAGTCACACTGAGAAGAATTCCTCTCTGGGATTGCACTGGGCAGAACACGTCCACACAGCTTCTTCTTGAAGGCTGTGGCTTACCATTTCAGCTAGATCCTAACTATATGTTTGATTCCACATGTTGCCTTGCCTGCCAAGAAGTAAAAATTAAACCTCCATTTCTTTGTGGTTTGGTCTTTTTTGATCTCTGGAAACTGTACCCCTGAACTGCATTTTCAGTAATTGCAAGATTTATTTTTGTGTTGCTGTACACTAATCACATTGAAATATGAGGAAAGCAAAAATAGAGAGAGAAGAGCATTATTATTGAGCAGGAAGAATAAAATTAAAACATTCATATCTAAGTTTCTAAGACTCTTGAAAACAATGGTGCAGTTTGGGGCATAAAAAAAAAGTAGGAGGAGAAAGCTCCCAAGAAAGTACATAAAAGCAAGTCAAAACTGCACAAAAAGGCATGATGTTCCTTTAAAAAGCTACATGTAATCACCAGGATACCTGACTAACTGGTACATAATATGTTCTTCTAAGCACAGTAACTCTCCCACTCAGAGAAACACCGTGAGTCAAACAAGAATATACATGCTTTGGAAATACTTCTCCAGAATCATGACACTTGTTCCATTAGTCAATCTGGTACACTTTCAACGGGTAGAAAACTGTTGAGCTTTAAAGGAAACAGTCACACAAAAAACAGAGAAGCCAGGAGCTAAGTTTCAGAAAATCAAACTTCTGCAAAAAAGAAGACAAGCTATGATCCTGTTGGGGTCAGGTCCTGTTAGAGGCCCTCAAAGTGTTGCTGTAGCCCAAGCCACAGAAATTCCCACTATTTATCAAGCAAAGATAAAGCTGCAATAATCTTGCAAATAATTTAAAAAAAAAAAAAGAACTGAAAGCTGTAGCACTTATGCAAAGAAATAAATTTTCGTATCTTTCCAATCTTTCCAAAAGTCTTCAGGTCTGTTATGCCTGACTTACTCTTGCCTTTGTGTTTTCTGGAAATTAGGTTTATTTTTCTGAATAATGTTTTGGTGTCCTTGAGGCAAAAAATAGACCATCAGCCTAAAAGCCAGCCCTGAGGAAAGGAGGGCCTCCCAGTTAAGACTCTGAATTTTTGTTCCCAAAATGGTCAGTGCCATCTGTAAGCAGGGTGATGGCAGAAGAGCAAGAGTTTTGGTCCAAAGTTGCAGAGAGAGGATAAAAATTGTCTGCTCCCTCCATGTCAGGGCCCTTTGCAACATTAAGTGTGGGAGAAACAAATAAATCATGTAAAATCTCTATTGCTCTGCAATGCTCTGTGGTCACATGGATGGTATTCCACATAGGTCTGCTGGACTGGGTTGGCAGCAAGGGGCAGGTGGAGCATCTGGCACTGTCACCTGCTCAAGGTTTCAGTTCCACAGAACTGGGCTTGCTCTGCTTCAAAGCTGCAAATGGAGCAAAATTTCCAATCCCTTTCCAAATAAAATTGCATGTGTTGTTGATGGGGTCTGAAATATTAATGAACCTTCAAGATTTTTGTTTCCTGGACTCTGATTGATTCTGGTGCCCAGTAAATGTAAGAAAAGCCCTACACATATGAAATGGTTCCCAGCTAAAATAATGGGGGATAAAATTTCACAACAACAATCAAGATCTGATACTTCTTCTATCTAGCTGGCTATAGAAGCCAAATTTGCTCCAAACCAAACCTGTTCTTTTAATAAGAACAAATTAAGTGCACCTGAGAAGTGAAAAAGTATTATGGAAATCAAAACCTCTGCTTCTCACAGTCATCAGAGATTGTGGCGAGGGAAGGTGTGAGTGACCAACTCGCTGAGAGACAGTACTGCTGCAATAGGGCAGTTCTGATGAACTTCCCCTAAAGCTGTCTTTGAACTGGGGTTTCAGCTATAGATTTCTGTAAGTCTCCAGTGTTCAGGAAAGAAGGATGATGTCAAAGGTTTTATTGGTGCCTGGCCTAGGTAGCTGCTTTGACTGTACACAGTGCATGCTCCTGACCAGGCCTCGAACATGCAGGATGTCCCCAGTGAAACACGGGACAAAACTGCAGCTATTGAAGTACATATTGCTGGCTTTAATGCTATCTTTGGCTGAGACACAAATTGTTATATTTGAATGCATTTGGCTTTTGAAATTGTGTTAGAACACCTTGATGTTGTGTTTGGGTTCACACATCTCAAAACCCGCATATTTGCTCAGTCTTTTTCCTGCAGACGCTAAGGTGATGGAGAGGAAGGCAAATTTGTAGCTCCAGGCAGCAGCTGAATTTCTGCTGCACAGGTGGAGTTTTGCTGTTGACTCTGGTGGGTCTGGCTTTCATCCTGAGGCTTCATACCAGGCACAGAAAGGAGAAGCAGGGTTAGAATGTATAGCTGAAGAATGGGCAGCTGACTTTTGCCAGCTATGCTGTGACCTGTCTGAGTCCCTGCATCCTCCAGGCATGTCAGAGTGCAGTGGGCATGGGTCTAGCATCACAGGGAAGTAGCAGTGGTTTGCACGTCCAAAGTTGCCACATGGCTCTACAGAGAGGACTGACACGACCTGCACTAAACCTGCCCTAGCACAGCTCTGCTGTGAACTTTCTCCATCTGTGTTAGGAGAGCAGGACTTGTTGGATGTTGCCAGAAATGAGTCAGGAATTAGTTATAAACAGAACTGCTTTTGGATTAATTAATGAATTTCAGGGCCTATTTATACTTCTGGATTTTTTTATTTGCTTTCACTTGTTTTTAGCTCAAACTTTTTGCCCTGTTCTCCCCACACCCAGCTTGGGGCAACCTCCAGGTCAAAGATGTGATGATGCAGCCTTGCCGTGACACCAGGCAGGGTCCTCATCTTATGTGAGTGCCATAAATCTACTTTTGTCTTTCTCCCTGCTATGCCCTCTGGGAAGAAAAACACAGTTCCAAACCCCAAAATGTATTGATGAAAACTATGCTTTTATAATGATGCTCAGGACTTTTCTGTCATTTTTCTAATTTGGATGGCTGCATTACCTCAGTATGGCAATTAATGACAGTTAAATATAAATTGAGAATAAGTATCTGCCAACTTGATATGATGTAGTCCTACCAGGCATTTCAGGCTGTTTCCCATGGAAATCATTATTCTTCAATTCCATTGTTCCTTCTTTGTCAGCTAGTGTATAACCTGTGTATGTTGCTTTTCAGATTAAAGAAAAGCTTGGCATTATAACAGGGAAGAAGCATGGCATCTGCAATAAAAATGCCAAAATCCTGGAAGCTGCTCCACAAGCCTGAGTACTGTGTGCAAAGCAGATGGTAGGAAACTGAGAACATAAGAAAATTCACGAGCTGTGTTGCATGCAACTGCATTGCTATATTTTATTAAAGGTAAGTTTTCTTCAATGTGTGCAATATACTGAAATAGCTATTAAAGCTCTGGTAATGCTCTCTGGAACAAGCGCCATTCTTAGCATTTGTGCAATAAAATAAAGCAGTAGAGAGAGAGGGAAGACTGTTGTGAACCATAAGGATGATTTGGAAAGAACAGGACAAATGCTGCCTGTTCAGCAATAGGGAGAAACTCCAACTACTTCACAGGATGCAGTTTCCAACCTTCATCCTGTGTAATGAAGCGAGCCAGGTAACACATGGGAACAAATGCTTATTTAATAAATGTTACCATAGATTTTCTGAGTGCATTAGTAATCCAATAAAATAATTCCCATGCTTCAATTAGATATGTGTGTATTTCCCCCCTGTCTAATCAGGACAAGCTGAATTACATCAGACAGGGCCACCATGCCTCCTTAGGCACGGGCTGGCAGTTGTAAGATAGCAGAGCACTGCATTCCTGGCACAGGCAGAGGATTATAACCTGTCGAGTCAAAGTCTTAATCTTTTCTCAGCGATGAGTCAGTGTTGAAATGACAGTCAGAACATGCCCAGGCAGCAAGAGAAAGATTTGTTGTGGCTAATGGGAACAGTAAGGGAGAAAAAAACTTCAACTGATTTTATCAAAAATGTACAGGGCTCTGCTAAGAAGAACTAAATTTATTGACAGTACTCATAAGAAAATTAGAAATAAACAACTTAAACATGCTATGAGAGAGGCTTATTTTAAACTTTCTATTAATTTTTATAAGTACACTGTAAATGTTTTGACATAAAAAGAAACATATCATGTCATGTTAATCTACGAACCAAGAGGAGTCAGGACTAACAAATCCCATAGCTAATACAGGAAAGATGGATATCACCTATGTTAAAACAAAACAAACAAAAAAACCCAACAACAAACAAATGGTAATTTCTGAATTGCTTAGTGGCAAAAATCATTATTACCATTAATACCTTATCTCTTATAAAAACAACAATATTGTACTGTATAATATATCCATCCAGGTGTGGTGCAATAGAGAGGACTATCAATTCAGAAGTAATTTTTCCATTTCCCTTCAGCAAACGAGGAACACCTGTTTTGTAATTTTCATCTTTTTTAGATAGAGATTCCTAAAAATATAACTTACACAAACACTGTGCCACCTTCTTTTTAAGGATGCAGGGAGGTGCAGCATCTGCTATCAGGTATATCAGACTAGAGATGAAGCCAGGCATGTGTTTTTTCATTGAAGCATCTTTTTCTCTTTTTAAATGATTTTTAATTCTTTTTATTTCTCTCTAAGAGACAGTAGGCCAAAAGCCTATGGCCCCAAATCTGAGGGAAGAGAACTGAGAAAACCTAGCAGGAGACACTGGCTCAATCCATGAAAGAGTGCAACACTTCACTTAAAAACTCGTTGAAGGGCTGTTTAATTGTATTTTTCATTATAATTGCTGGCAGAAGTTTTTTAGGGTGTGACAGGCTTACTAACTGCTAAGGGGAGGTATTTGTTTTCCACTGCCTAAGGAGCAACTCCATAGTCAAAAGACTCTCACAGAAAGATGGAGAAGTTGACTATAGAATTGCTTCAGTCACCTTAAAGAAGTGCCTCCCTGCAGCAGGCTCCTCTGGTGCCTGCTGGGGCAGCCCCCACAGCCTCTGCTGAAGTCAGTCTGTGAGTAGTGAACTAAATAAACCCAAATAAAATGCTGCAGCCACATTGCTGAGCTGCTCCTAGCTCTCATTCACAACCAGTGGAGGCAATTCTGAATGAGACTCACTGCTTCAGACTCAATTTGGACAACTTCTGCAAAAGCAAGAAGTTTGTTTGGCTTCCTTTCTGAGATGTCTCCTCTACTGCGCAGCAAATGAAGCTGCCTTGGCTGCCTAACCACGGGCTTGGGATTCAGATCTGAAAGCCAAAGGCAGTCAAAGGGGATTTATTAAGTTTACCTATAACTGCCTCATTTCCTAGTGCTACAGAGCTGGACTATGTATCATAGCAGGAATAGTTTAGAGGGATGAATATAAATGTACTGTTGCTAGAAAAAATATCTGTATGAAGTGCACTTATAAATCAAAAAATAATCACAGGTAGATAATTCAACAACAGGGTGTCTGAGCTGAAGGACTGTTTCACAGAGCAACAAACATTGGTTCAGTCATCTTCATACACTCTGCCCTACTAGTTTTTTCAGACTCACCTTCCATTTTCTAGAATAGCTGCTTTAGATACAGCCTCATCATCAGAAAGCACGTAATTTAGCAGGTGTAGCTTATCAAATTCAATTTCTGACTGGTTTTTCTTTGATTCATTAAGCTCCTATTCTCAGGATGATCCATGGCAGATTGCAATCTTTTCCCATTTACAACATACCAAGGACATTTAATTGTCTGTTCTGTAGAGATGAATTACTAACGTCCTCAGCCACAGAAGCTAGCATGCATCTACATGTCATTTCTTCAAATGCCAAGGGTTTTCTGGAGGTCAATCTAGTGAGTTTTTCAGAATCAATAGAGAGGGGCATAGGAATAATAATCATTAGAAAGCTCCTAAATGATTAATGGTTAATTTAACATTAGCTAGGATGCCATATTTAAAAGTAGAAACATACTACCATTTTTTAAGTGCAAAATATTACAAACATACCTCAATAACATGCCTTTTGCATTGCATAGGACCAAAATTTAAGTAGAATTAATAACTTTTTTTATGTGACTCATAACTCACATTTTATGTAGCAGTGTGTGATGGAGGGGCATTTGCAGGCTGTGGGGCAAATGAAGATTGAACTATGTAATAAACTTCATGCATAAATTACTAATGGTACCCTATCTAAGGCTAATATATTGACTAACCCTCCTGTGAACATCAAACAGGTCAGTGCACTAAGAGGTTACTAACTAGCCGATGCCTGTGGTGTTTTTCTTATGGGGGTTTAAAAGGAAAAGAAAATAACTCTGACTTCTTTCAGATGGTATTTTCACTACTGTGAGAAATATATGGGTTCATTTTGCAACACTTCTCTGAATTTCAGTTTAGGAAACAGTTTTATGAAGTGCTGATACCCTGACTCTCAGTGATGCTTAGAAACATGCAAAGCCAGAATGATAAAACAGCTTGAAAGTTGACTACAGCTAAAAGAGAGTAACTAGTTTTTATGAAACCTGACAGAATTTCACTCTCCTCCCGTTACGATTAGAAAGTTAAATATAGAACAAAATGGGTAAAAGCCCCCAAATCCTCTCTGAGCTACCCAGTTCTTTGAAGCTTGTTAAATGGAGAAAATCTGGACAGGAATTTAAGACACTAACAAATATGTATATTTGTACAAGAAAATTATGTTTTGGAGCAGTCATGTCATTTTATAAAGCTTATTAGCTGAACTTCCTGAAAAATTACTTAAGCCTAAGTTGGAGAGGAAATGCTAAATTGTGCCTTATACTAAAACTTACTTCACACAATCTCATTTTTTCACTTAAGAAAACGTTCTTACATGACCATGATTTTTTAACCTGGGCAGTGTTTGGGACAGGAAGTGTCTCTTGCTACAGGTTTGTGAAAGTATTTAGGATAATGGGACTTGCATCTTGGTAATACTGCAATGAATTATTATAACTATTTTGTATTTATGAACATCTTATGCATGCACATAGAATGTCTCTTTTCCTATGTTATTTATACAGAGCTACTAAGTGCAGCAAAATTGCATGAATGCCCCAGAGCTTGTTGTTGTACACATAAAAGCTTGTTCATTTAAATTGCACATATTTAGAGAGGACTTCTGGATCCTCCTTGTTAAAAATAGCTTGGTACAGAAATACTCAGAGAAATTAGGACTGGAGGGCACCTTTTACCAGAAATGGGGTCATGACCTCTTCTTTCTCCCTGAGGGTAAATACCATGGTGCAGAGGAATACTTTCCCCCCATGTATGAAAGCCTTGTCCATGCTGGATGTTGGGGACAGTCTCTGGAGATTATTTCCTCAGGTCAGTGACCAGGGCAGGGCTGAGCTCTAATGGGGACAACCCTGGTGGCTTAGAGAGTAGCTGGGTATCTGCTTGAGCCATCTCCTGACCCTTGAGAGCTTAGGGGGTAGCCTGAGAGACTCCTGGTTCATCTTGTTACCTTCAGGCTGGATAAACTCTCTCTGTAGAGAAATAAGTAAACAATAAATATTTGCCTTTTACTTTATGAAAAACATTTGAAGATGTGGATTACACAGTCTCCCTAGGCAGCATATTTTGTCATTTCTTTATCCCTACTGTTTGAAATTTTTTCAGTGCATTTAATCAAAATCTCCTTCGCTTCAGTTTAGGCTCATTATCCCCTGCACTCCCCACAAGAGATCCAGAGCACATTATTTCCCCCAGCTTTATCGACACATCTGCATTTTATAAAGAAAATACTTGTTTCCTTTACTCTTTCCCTGTAGGATATTACAAAAGGAGTATGTCTTTTAGATGTCAAATCATTCCAGTTGCTTCTCTTCAATTTCTACCAAATTGGTCCAATCTCTTCTGGAGTTTCACAAGTGAAAATTAAGAGCCCTTACCTGCAGAATATTGCACAGTAGTTACCTCATGTCTCATATGCATGACATACCTCTTTATACACTCCACTGCAATGTAGCTTTTTTCAGCACAGAATGTTTTTGACTCATGTTCAGTCAGCAATTCAGATCCCTTGTTGGTCCTTGTTGGTAGAACTGCTGTCAAATTCACATTTTCCAGTCATATATTTGTGTAGCTGACTACTCCAAATGACTATGGAGTGTTTGCATTTCTTTTATTGAATTGCATTCTGTGATGTATATACAAAATCGATGAACTGGCTTTGTTGCAGCTCTGCATATTGGTGATGTCCTGTCCTCAATCCTGCGCCCTCCATGTTTTTCATTTACTAGATTCTGAGTGGCATCTTGGAATATCCATCAACTTGAAAAGTGTGTTCAGCACTCTTCTTAAAATCTTTCAGAAAGGCACCTAAGTAGTATTTTTCTATTTCTGCTCTTTGTCTTGTTCTCTATTCAAACCCTAGCTGATAGCTTTCACCAGCAAGCTTTCTTGATTGTTTATGCCTCCTCCTTCAAAATGGCATTTAGCTTGAATGCACTGGGATGGCATCCATTACTTCATGTTTTTGATGTGCTCTTGGCATCTCTTGTTATAGCTAGAGAGGGCACAGGCTCTTTCTGTGCTAAACAGCCCAGTAGGGTTCCTGTTTTCTCAAAGGAGGTAAGTAAGGACTTGGGAAGTTTAGCATGTCTATCTTGTACAACAATCAAGAACAGCCAGGCTTCAGCTGCCAGTTTTCAGACAATCTTGGGCTCACTTTGCATATATTCTTCTGCAGAATGCATTAACAAGCAGGAGTGAGAGGACCTGAAGGAAAGCAGGGCTATTGGCATCAAAACTTTTAAGTCATTACTTTCAGTCTAGCTTTTTTATTTTCTTCCCAGATTCAAGCACCTAAATTCCATCACTCACTACTAATTGCCAAGCAAAATGGTTAAATCACATTATGTCCCTCCTTTACAGGCTGGTCAAGTTATATGCAGAATAACATATTATCATTCTTCGTTATTTCTTGAGTGCAAGTGAAATGGAGTGTGTAGCAGAGGTGACAGGTATTAGTCTGGGAGATGATTGATCCTGACAATTATCAACCTAGATAACAATGTCTTGCTCTCTAACCCATACTCTTTTAATATTTTTGCTTATCTGTTTTTATGAACTAATACAAATACTTTCATTCATTTCTCACTTTGTATTTTATCAAAGGGTTAATACTTCTATGTAAGCAGAGTGGGATTCAAGGGCAAAACAACAATCAATATTACTAGAGGCTGTGGGATGTTAATTGTCCAGCCCTGCTTCCTGGTTTGTTTTGCTGTTGGCTTTTTTTTTTAAAATCTTTGCCTTTATTGATTCTCTACCTCCCCACTAATCCCTTCCAGAAAAAAGGATGGCTGTCACATCTTTCTAAATAAAAGTGACAGCTTGGACGGTAGTGCTCAGGTGAACAATCATAGGCTATTTGTACCAGGAACTGCTGATGTTATTGAGGGCAAGTGCAAGTAAACAGAGGTTACCCACTTCTTTAGTTGCTACCTATCCTCCACACAAAGTGCCATGACAGCACAGTCTGTCTGAACAGCAGGCACCAGAGATACTCAGAGGTGTTGTACCTGACACTTGAGAGCTCTCTCAATTTCTGACTGCTTTCTGAGACACAACAGGGGCACTCAGGCTGCCTGCCTTTGCCCACTGGAGCCCTTCTACAGAGACCTCCTGCTCTAAAGGACCCTGTGTCCTTTCCCACCACTGCTGCTGCAAGAGCAGCTGGGAGAGCCAGAGCTGAACATCCTGGATCCCATGTAAACTGCCAAGACAGGCAAAACTGGTGGCAGGTTTCTGCCTGAAAGGGACAACAGCTGGGCAGCCATCAGCAGAACTGGGGGAAGGAGAGACTGCTCCTATGGACAGCTGGTATAGAGGGGTCCTAATGAGCCTTCTTGTCTGGGAGCAGCTACAGAGGTGTATCATGTGGTCCTACACTACGTGGGTAAGGTGATAGTTTGGAGGAATTCCACCACAGAGATCTGGCCACCACAGGCAGATTCAGGGCACTGTGGTGTCTAGCCACTACTGGCATCGGGAAGAAGTGAGGCTACAGTCACATGCCATGCTTGGATCTCTGCTCTGAGACAGGAAGAAGTTGTCATTGTGCACATTTTGTAGGAAATAATGATTGCATGTGTAGAAATTAATTTTTCCCTCTGTTTTTTCTCTCTCACGTAGCACTTATCTTGTACCTGAGTATATCTTGGCAAGTGTAACTTAAGAATATTGAACACTCTCCTCCTGAAATCCAGATCTTCCAAAGTTTCATTATCACCATCTCAAGCTATAAACAGATAATATTATAAGCAAAGGGACCAGAGCAAACACTTCGATATAACAAATATTTGCTTTGTGCCATTATTTTATCTGACTTGTGTTATTAGAGTTACTGTTTTGACAACAGGTAAAACAGCAGCAGGCTGAGTAATGAGCCGCTATTCTCTTCACAAGGAAGAACAAAGGACAAAACAGCCCATGGTAACAAACCTTTGTATGAGCCAGACTGTGATGAGCTTTGTAATAAAGGCAAAACAAACCAAAAAAGTAGAGGTTTCGAGCATCAAAAGGATGACTGCAAGAACAAAAAGTCAGCAGTACTGAGAGTGATAGATTGACACAAACACAGTGTCTTTGGAGTATGGAACACCAATATTACAAACAGATGAAAAGCAATTATAAATGAAAACAAAATCATAATATATCTGGAAAGACAAGAAAGTTATCAGTCAGAGGGAGGGGCATTAATTAGGACATGCAAAGTAGGAAATCACTTAGAGACACAGAGCCCATTAACAGCTCATAGCCCCAAGCTAAATTCAAATAGGAGACTCAAAAATGACACATATACGTGGTCTGAGACACATGGGGTACTGCTGTGATGAAAGCAGAACTTAGTTCTGCAATGGTTTATGAAGCATGGCAGTATCCCCCTGAAGTGCTTTGGCTTACTGATGAGGAGATGGCAACACTGGCAACACTCAGCCATGACCCCAGCACCTACACCACAGAGGTGAGACCTCCTCTGAGCTGAATGGCATGCCAAAGCTCCTCACAGATGAAACACTTTTCTTACACTAAAATAACACAAATTAACTCAGGATAGTGTCTTCTGACTCCTCGGATGCCACCACCAGGTACAAGACAGACTACGTGGTTGATGGAAGTTTCCAATAATCATGCAAAAGATAAGCCCTGCGACAATGAATCTCACTGATGAGCCTGGAGTGAAGTCTCACAGCTCGAGATGCTACACAGAGCTTTTGAAAGGCAGGGTTAGTCAGTAGGCAAAGACTGTCTGGCCTTGCAAAAATAATGGAGTCTACCATTACACAGCTACGAGATTCCCTGGCAACTCTTGAGCATTTTGTTAAGCATAGGAATACAAGCATGAAATTACTCCTATGATTCTGAGAACACATACAAGCAAATGTGTATTTCAGTAAGGAAATAAAAAAACTGGTGTGCACTTTGCAGTTTTAAACAATTCTGGATTGCTGAAAGTCTTCCACTTGAGCTCTGAGTCTTCCACTCAGCTCTTAATTTCTTCATGAACACATCATTGTGTGAGGTAGAAATCACCAGAACTAAACTCACATGAATCCCTGAAAGATAAATGTCTCCGGAAAATAACAAATGCTGAAGAGAATGAAATTTCATTACACATACTGGTTTATTTGAGAGTCCAGCAATTATTGTTTCCAAAGTTTTCAGAAAAAAACATGGAAAAACATAAGAGAAGTTGCTATGAAACAATGGAAAGCCATAGAGAAGACACAAGCTGCAGGGGGGCTTCCTTCGAGCAGGGCTTTCCTTCTGGGGAAGGAAAAACTGTGGAGAGCAGCATTACAAAAGAGGTCTTTGTTTTAGCCATTGTAGTATTTGACAGCATAGGAAAAAGGATATTCAGGCTATCACTGGAGATAACAAATCTAAAGTTCATTTCCTAAACATCAAGCTTGCCTGGAGAAGAACCTCTTAGCCACAGAACTGAGTCCATGCTGACATTTGTGGCCAGCACTCATGGGAAGTATCAGTTGTTTAGGAAGAGAATACATGTGCTGTCATATAAGGTTACTAAAGGTGAAAAGGCAATTAAAGGGCCTTGAATCCCTAAGGGTCACTGGCTAAGCCTTCTGAAAAATTAATCCATGTGTTCTGTATTATTTTCTTTGACTGGAAAACAGATTAGGACTGCACGATATATACACGGGAAGTAGATACAGCTTCATGTTGCTTACATGCACAAGAGATTCCCATATCCACTCTTTGGGAAAGGAACATAAAGTAGTGTAGTGAGCAGTCTGTAGCAAGCGCTGATCCAGGAGGGTTGGGACAAATGGAGACGAGAGAGGCTCTAGAGCCTGGTCTTAGGATATATGGTTAATTGTGGGGGCCCTGCTCGGAGATGTCAGCTGCAACTCCAAAGCAGGCCCCAAGGAATGGGGGCAGGAAGAGAGAGAGCGAGAGGGGTTCAAGAGAGTAGGGAGAAGGGGAGGACAAAGACAAAGGAAAAGATGGCAAAGGAAAAGATGGCAAAGGAAAAGATGGCAAAGATGGCAAAGATGGCTAAGATGGCACCATCTTCTCTGGTACCCCTTATCAAGGGGGCTTGAAAGTGGGTGGGGGAAAGGACTTTGGACCAATGGGATTACAAATACATCATACTTCAGGGGAAGGTTACAAGTGCGAGATAAACTACATTTTGAGGAATGAAACAGAACATCTTGTCTGACCCTTTGCTTTGTCTGTGGGTCAGAAAAGGGAGTTACTTTCACCAGCTGCATCACTGCCCACCAGTTACTCAGCAACCAAGGTCTGTCATCTCAAAGCTCATTTTCATCTCAATCTGGCTCGCATTCTCTGCACTTTCCACATCCCCCACTAAACAGTCATACCTATAGGGCCTTCTTATTTCATCTTCCCCAACAAAGTAGTACAAGTTTTGCAAGGGTTCCTCTGCCTTAACTATTTCATGTTGTCTGTTCTTTACTTATCCTGTCATCTGATACAATGCTTTTGTAGAAGGAGATCTAGACTGATCACACTGAAAGAGCACAATATTTCCAAAGTATAGTCTTTTATCTCCCCTTTGGCTTTATTGATCAATCATTAGCTTTAGATTAAATGCTGCACTGTGATTTTGATTCAGCTGCTGAAAGAACCTTATCTATGAAGCCTAATCTCTTATGTCCTGAATTCATTCTTTAAGGTAGGTCTAAAGCTAAAGCTGAAGTTCTGGGAAGGTTTGTCTTTTCCCTGCCACATTAACTCTTGTCTTTGTTATGGGTGTAACCATTAATGATCCTGTTGTGGTATGGAGAAGTATTTGTGAGGAAACTTCTCTCTCCAAGAAATGCTCTTATATGCCTCCAGCCACTCAGGAGTAAAGTAGAGATTGTGCCCACACTGGATTGCTCATTCCCAGGATAATAGCAGATCTAAACGTTTTTGCTCAACTTTGACTTTCAAACAACTAGTTCTTTCTTTCAAATGAAGCAAAAGTCATCGCAGGAAAGATTCTTGGCAGCAGTTTTTTCTCTGGCTTCCTGAGGAATGCGCTCGCTTTAAAAACTGAATGAAAAACCAATGGCACATAAAACTGCCTCATGACAATGCTGGCAGTTCTACCCTTTTCTCATCCACCCACATTTACCAAGCACTATGCATTATGTTAGAATTGTAACTTTGAAATGATAACCTCTGAGGACATGCTTTTTAATCACTGGTATTTCATTTTCTACTTTCAGAGAGTTGTGGAAGTGTTATTTGAATAGCGGGTAACAGATTTTAAATGTCTGCAGTGATCACAATATCCTGTTAATGATACTATCAGAGAAGTCCTTCAGCTGAGACCTCCTGGATTCTCACACTCCAAGAAAATATTTTACCAGCAGAGAAGAAAAAGCTCAGTATTTTCTAGTCAGCTTAGGTCCAGCATGGAACACCTCAGTGTTCTTTTAGCTCTTATTATGGTGAAAGTTTGGGTATTCCTACTTTATATTTCATAGAATATATCTCAAGTATGATGCTTAATATGACTTTTAAAAGCCTCTTAAGCAATATTGAACTTATTGCATATTAATCAAATTTTTTTTCTCAGCAACTGTAAATATCAACCAATCTAAAAAGATGAAAATGTTCCTACTCTGAACAGGAAAGTTTCAAGTTTTGTGGCTGAGTACGTCAGCACCAGACTTCCAACATGACATGCAGAGCTGAAGACCCAAATTATAGGCCACTCCAAACAAGAAAGTTTAAAAAACAGCCACTCCCCTCTTTCAAAAACTCTTTTTGGTTTCTCTAAGAGCAAGTTGTTGATGATGGTATTTTCCTCCTGCATTTACACAAGCCTAGAGTTATAAAAGCCAGGCAGGCAGCACTACCCAGCTGGAAGTTGATATTCACTTGCGTAATGGCTGCCCTGTGAATAGGGCAGACTTCTTGCATAGACTGAGATTTGTGGAATATTACTGTTTCTCAAGCTCTGCTTGTAGCCCAAGCTTCAAGTGTGATCTACACTGGTACCTAGTTGCAATTGCTCAGTATCTCTGAAAATCATGTGGTTCCTACACACCGATAAGGAGCTTAACCATATGCTTTGCTTTGAAAAACTAGTGCTTTTTTAGATGAAAATCTGAAAGCTATCATAGCATTTCAGACCAGTAATAAGATTTTATCAGATTATGATTTCTTTAGTAGCACAATCTGTGTTTTACCTAAATAGCCTGGTGAGGCTCAAACGCCTCATGCTAGCCTCTTCCTGAGTGGCGTGTCACATGCCGAGAGCAGAAGAAGCTGAAATGTCACTGCTACCACATGGCCGTGCCAAACAGCAGCAAGGATCTGACTGAAGCAGATATACCCAGGCAGATGTGGCTAGCGATCCATGCCCCCTTGCCCTCTGCTCCTTGCTGACTTAAGACATTCGCCCCCAGGGCAGTGTGGACAGGAGATGGTTCCCACAGCCATACCCAAAGTTGGGACACCAAGCACTTGCAGTCCCAGGTCTGGACATTCAACAGGTTGACTTCTGCCCCTTGTCACAGGCAAACCTCCTTGCTAATGGGGGTGGTCTGGCGTCCCTAACCAGCGCCTGGACTATGCTGGCTGCTTACTTGCAGTCATAGGCACATTTTGGCGTGCAGGATGGGCCATCAGTGATTTCACTCAGTATCTCCTGAGAGACATAAAGGTGCTGAAAGCACTGATGCTAACTTGGGGGTTTTAGAAAGTCATGTCCACGCGGCTATTTGTTACACTGATTGCTGATAGCTTGAAGTATTTGCTGTTGGGTTCACTATCCTGAAATCATTCACACACACCCACTCCCAAGAGCACCACGAAGAGAACGATCGCATTCAGCGTTTTAGTGCTGAAGGTATGCAATGTATATAAATGTATATACGGTGTGCGTGACGGCGCAATAATGAATTTCCTTACAGGAAAAAAGTCATAAACCACCCAGCGAGTGTACGCTCCCGGGGAGCGCCCTGCCGCTGGCACAGCCGCTCC
>VYXD01006147.1:819212-834055 GCA_013397195.1 Hylia prasina
AGCGGCTGGTGCTGGAGGAGTGGATCGTGGAGCAGCTGGGGCAGCTCTACGGCTGCGAGGTGCGGGGCCGGGGTCGCGGGGTCCCCGGCGCGGGTGCTGTCCCCGCAATCCCCTTGCCCGCCGCTGCCTCCCTCACCCCCGGCATCCTCTTCCTGCCCCGAGTCGCATTTCGGCGGTGGGCAGAGGAGCGCTGTCACCGCCACCTCCAAATGACATTCCCGGTCCGCCGCTCCCACCTCACCGCTGCCCCGCGCCTCAGTGGTGCCCCGGCTCAGGGAATGGTGAAACGTGCCCCGTGTCCTATCGAAAGGTGTCCCCCGTGCCCTCCCGAGGTGAATGGGAGAGGACCGCCCTTTGGGGACGGGCGGTGGCTGCCGCACGACCGGGCATCAAAGGGTCCTTCTCCTCCGGGGGAGGCCCCGGCGGCTGCGGCAGGTCCGGGAATGCCAGGAGGGTCGCCCGCGGGGGTGGTGGCCGGGAGCCTCTGTCCCCGCAGCCTTCCAGGCTAGGGCGGACCGGGGCTCCGAGGCGCCTTCCACGGGCTGGGCGGGCGTCAGTCTCAGCTAGACGCGAGCTGGGCCAGCGCCGGGGAGCCCGGCGGCTCGGAGAGCAGAGCGGGGTGCTGGGCACGGGGCGAGCAGCAGGAGGGAGCGGGACCTGCGCGGGGGCTGTGCGGAGGCGGCTGCTGTAGAGGAAAGACTCCGGTGCGGGTACGGTCCCCTTCTGGATCGTGGTTTTGCGTTACCCCGACCAGCAGGAGCGGGAGAGATACTGGCTGGGAAATCTCAGTGAGCAATTCGGAGATCATTAGGACGAGAATCGAAGACACTTGGGGATTGCATGTACGTGATTTGTACGTATCAAATCTGTTTTCCTGCTACACTGGGCAAAGAGCGACTGTTGCCAGAATGAATTATCTTTTGTAGAGGACAGATGAGCAGGAGGATGTTTCAAGATTGTTCAAAAGAATGGCAACTGTTGTCTTCCTTGTGGAGATAACGATGTTGTAAGTAAAGGTAGTACCAGTACTTTGTTTTGTCAAAGCTTCATTAAAAATGTAGACCTTCTAATCCCCAGTGGATCGTACCTCCCTTTCACATGGGCTATTTACTCTTACAAAGGATCAAAACGTTAAGGCTAAACTGAGGTTCGCACATACTTTTCCCATCCGTAGTCTAATTCACTTTTGTTAGAGACTTCTGAAGTGAGATTTGTTGAAGCCAGGTGTGAATTTTGCAGCTAGCATGTCCAGGAGCCAGCATCTCGCTCCTGAGAATGCTGGAGCTAAGAAGACAAGAGCTTGACAGTCTTTGAGGTTTGGATGTCTTGAGTGGATGTGAAAATATAAACAACCTGCATGGAATATCTAGCACACATGTAATACAAATGTTTAAAGAAATTCCTTTAAAGTCAAAAGTGATTTATTGGCAGATTTGTTAGAATGACACAGAAAAAATGTGCATGTGTCAAGTTCAACATCCTTAACTGTTCACATCCATGAGCTGTGGGAAGGAAAGATACAAATGGAAACTCCAGTTAAAAATAATAAAAACAAGCAGTTAGTTTTCATCTTGGTGTGACTTGCCTCTCCAGTCTCATGACTTATTTGGCCACATAGCCTGTAGGCTGTGAGGATTTTTCTGAGGCCAGGAGTGTTTACAGTTGTTTGGGTGAACTGATGATTCTGTGCCTGTGCAAGCTGATAAGTTAGTTACTGTCTGGCCTCTTGGATTTGGCCTCTGGTTTGACTCTCGCTGTTCAAAAGCACCAGGTGTATTTGGGCTGTGTGCTTTTTGACATGCAGGTGAACTTGTTCATAAGAAAGGATGTGGTATACAGGACCAAAGCAAACCCCAATGGACTTGTTGCTGCTCTTCACAGTATTCAAATCAAACTTGTTGGAGGAAAATTGTTAATTCTTTTCCTTATTATAGTTGTTACTTCCAACTAAAGTAGAAGGAGGTCTGCTTTAGAAGGTCTCCATTAAGGTGGAGACCATATATAGCTGCATAAAAATAACTTGTTTGATGATTTGGTTTCTGAGGTGACTTGTAGGGGGAAAAGTGACAAACATAACAAAATGTTTTTAGATTTGCAGGCCAAGGCCAAAATGTTTAAGTCATCTTCTGCTCTTCTTTGCTATTATGCATGAACTCTATTCAGAGTCTGCACAGATGATGGTAGTGAAAAGGTCAAGCTATTAATATGCTATCAGAATAAAGTTTTAGATGTATGATGAGTGTAGTGATTAAAGACAATAGCAATTTAATGCAAGATGCTTTGCTTGAATCTGCTTGAATTACTTCTAGGCTTAGAGATGTAGCTCTCAGGCTGAAATTTAATCACCTATGCAGACAGTTAATAACCCTGTCTGAGGGCAGGTTGGGAGGGGGTTGGGAATTGCTCACTTCAATTTCTATGCAAGATCTACAATAGCTTCCCAATGCAATGACATTTAAGTTCTGTAACGATCTAAAATCTTCCAGGTTCTCAGAAATAGCCATTGAATTTTTAATCCTGGAAGAGCTAACCAGTATCAGTGTTTCATTGCTATTCTGATTCAGAGCTCTATTTCTGAGGAGCTGTGCACTTCATTTCTGGGAAGAGCAGAAATAAGTAGAGGGTACTTGCAGTATGGTGCACTGAAAGTCTGTAGGAAGACTTGCATGTCTCTTTGTGGGACTGCATAAATGTGTAGTGCCTGCTCACTGTTTTCCATTTAAATAATGTTTGCTATTATGCTGAGATTCATCAGTAAGTGGGTACTTGCAGAAAGACTCCCTTTATTCAAAACTAAACATGTACTCATAGTCTCTCAAGTACTTGCAAGTTAAGTCAGCTATAAGCCTGTCTTGGCATGGTGACAAAGTTTAGGAGATGAGGTTGGGAAATAATGAGACAGGTTTGTTTGTGTTCTTTTTCTAGGGGATCTTGTCTTTACTGGTACATTTTTTGTTTTAAAAATTGGATGCCAAGCAATATAGTGATGTAGAGGGTGTGACTTAGAAGAAACTATTGAGACTATTTTTAGTGAAGACCTCAGTTATATGACACAGAGATTAGCTTTAGAAAGGTTACTTCCACATGAGGCAGACTTTAGGGATAAAAGACCCTTTACCTGAATGGTAAATGTTATCAAGGTAGAAAGCTTTAATAGGACCAGAGAAACTTAAGCAGGATTTGTTTGGCACCAGAACCTGTCAGGCTAACGTATTCTGGTCAGGTGCTTCAGGTATTGGTGTGGCTGTTTGCTTCTGGAACTGCTTCATAAAATATATATATATATATATATAACCTGTTTGTTCTGTTTTCTGTGAATGCTTGAACCGATGTTACAGTTGCAGATTAGTATATTGTAAATACAATGCCTTTTTTGTAGGACTTGAACTGGCTTCAGTGTTGACCTTTATTAGGTATCTTGGTACTAAAAATAGTTTCTCCACTGATGCTTTGTGTTTTGGGCTGTCCATTATTGGTTAAGAATTGCAAAATAATTCTGCACAGAACAACTTGCATCATCACTATTCATTCCCTGATGTTTACAACTCGTAGTTCAGCATAAAAGTGGTGACAGACCAGTTTTCCAGATGGATAATCTATGTTGTGTGCACCTGCCAAACCTGTATGACTTTGTATATGAAAGAAGAGACCACTGGGCTTGTCTCCTGAAACCATTCAATTTTGCAGGTGAATTTCTATGCTCTGGGGTCCTGTCTATGAAGAATTATAGCATTTGCTTTAAATGGCACACAGATTTTTGCACAATAATGAAGAAAGATTTTGCTTGAACTATGGGTTTTTGTTGAATATTTTTTAATGTAGAGATTTGCACATGCAAATCAGATGAGCCCCTAGACTTTGCATTCTAAAAGCTGAATACAAGACTTGCCTTCTGCGATATTGCTGAGCTTAGCTGAGTATTCAACTATTTTATTTTATTAGATTATGTCTAGCGATGTATGGAAGCCAGTGCTTGGCAGGGGATATGATGTTGGTCTGGAAGTACCAGAGTGTTGTGTCCAAGCTTATTATTTTTCCATTCCAGGATTGGGAATACCTTGAGATTGTGTGTAAAAATTCACTGTACAATAAAATACAATTGGAAGAGTTGCCCATAAAGGCCCTTCAGGCATTTCCTTTAAAAGTACAAATCCATGTCAAACTGAGAATTGTTATGTGTTAGGTTTTCTTCAATCTTCAGCTACAGATACTGCAATGACAAGAGTGGGATGAAGCACTGAAATGGGTAGGGGATTTCATGTTGGCAGTGGAGTATGGGAGGGAAGGGAGCAGTTTAACTCAGTCCTGCATGGATCAAGAGCTCCCTTTGCCTGGTTGCTCAGTGACTGCAGAGCTGGAGAACACCCACTTTGTCTTCCTGAAGCTGCTGGGATATGCTAACATTTCCATCTGCACACTCTGTCTTTTCCAAAGCAGCCTGGTCAGCATGCTGCTAAGGCTGCCATGTGGTGATGTGGACCTGATGGCGCGATCAGGTATTACTGATGCCTCAGGCTCTAGTGAGATAATGTTTGAAATTCATTAGTCATTTCTCAGAAAGGCATTTGGTAAGAAAATCCATGGAATAAAACACTACAGAAACAATTTTTTTCTACAGTCTCACTCTTTGAATAGACTTCTTCTAACTTGGACTAAGATCTCTGAAATGGTAATTGCATATGGATTCCTTTCTCAATGAAATGGAAAGAGGCTGAGAAGGATCTGGGAACTAGAGAGAGTGTCACTTCCTTAAAAAGATGCATGTTAGTAGGAGGCGTAATAAAGGATTTCTTTCTTTGGGAGATTGTTACAATTTAGATGCATTGGAGTAAAGTACTTGTAGATCCACCAAATTGCTTAGAAATGTATTTGGATTGTTTATTTTGGACAGCTCTTACAGATCTCCATGTCGTACAGCACAAACTTTGGTGTCATCTCTTGAGGGCAGGGATTCTGCAAAACGTACTTGTGTCAGTTGAAGGGGTGCTGTTATCAGAGACCTGTAAAGCACACAGGCAGCACAGGTGTAGCAAAGGCTTATTCTGTCATGTAGTAACCACGGAAAGGTATTTGAATCCCAAGAGCAGAAAATGGGAAGTGTAAGAGATGCATGTTGTTTTAAAACAAGCCTTGTAAAATGCATGCAGTTCTTTTCAGAGGAGTGGGCTTAAGGATCCTGATGGTGATAAAGTCAGAGCCTTTTGTTTCTAAATGAACTTCTTAAATCTTGCCTTAAGTTCTAAAGATCCTTCTCTAGCAGGAAATGTACCACTGCTCAGCTACAGCTGAACTTGCCTTCTTCTTGCATGCAAAATGTGTACAACAGTGGAAGGTAATTCAAGGAGAGAAGTTCATCACAGTCAAGTGCAAGATTCTGCACGTGGGTCGAGGTGGTCCTAACCACAAATACAAGTGGGGTGAAGAATGGATTGAAAGCAACCCTAAGCAGAAAACTTGGGGGTGCTGGTTGACAAGAACCTCAACATGAGCTGGCAATGTGCACTTGCCGTTCTGAAAGTCAAATACGTCCTGGGCCACATGAAAAGCGTGGCCAGCAGGTCAAGGGAGACAGTTCGTCAGCATTTACTTCACTCTGGTGAGACCCCACCTGGAGTGCTGCATCCAGCTCTGGGGCCCCTAGCACAAGATGGACATGGACCTGTTGGAGTGAGTCCAGAGGAGGGCCACAATGATGATTGAGGGATGGATCTTCTCTCCTGTCAAGGCCAAGAGTTGGGATTGTTCAGCCTGGAGAAGAGAAGGCTTCAGGGAGACTTAGAAGGGGCCTGCAAGACAGCTTGAGAGGGGCATGCAGTGAGAGGACAAGGAGGAATGGCCTTAAACTGAGAGAGGGCAGGCTTAGGTGAGGTATTAGGAAGAAATTCTTACTGTGATGGTAGTGAGGCACAGAACAGGTTGCCTAGAGAAGTTGTGAACTTCCCATCCCTTGAAGTGTTGAAGTTGGATGTGGCTGGTCTAGTGGATGATGTCCCTGACCATGGTAGGGGGATTGGAACTAGATGAGCTTTAAGCTCCCTTCCAACCCAAACCTTTCTATGATTCCAAGAAAATGATTTTTCTACTATTTGATTTTGTTTAGTCTAGACATCATTTCTGCACTGGTCATGGTTCATTGTTTTACCTTAATCAGTAGCAATATTCTTGACTCCCAGTTTAAAGCTTCACAACACAGATTATCTTTCAGCAGCTATTCCATAGCATTTTTTTGTCCTTTTCCTCTCTGTTCAAGATTCAACTGGTCTCTTTGCTGAAGCAGTAGGTGTGGTTGTTATATAACAAGGTGAATAAATAATTGATTGCTTACATCACTTAAGTTTTTATAATTGTACTTCTTATTAACAGTAGCTTCCAATCTTTGTGGCTACCAAGACTCTTGTGCCTTTAGGCAAATTGTTTTACATAGAGCCAGTACTTGATTATCCAGGGTAACAAAGGAGAGGAGAGGATGGGGGGGAGAATGTGGATACAATGGAAAAACTGTGGGTCAAAAATAAATGGTAAATTCTGCTATAAATCATGCAGTGAATGTGCAGCTGAAGGGGAAGAGGGGGAACTGGCCTACCCCTTTTTACCATTCAGGTTTATCACAAAAATTCATTGTATTGCTTTTGGACTTGAGTGTAGCTTGGATGTGTCTGTACTTGCAGCACAGTTAAACTACAACATGGATGATCCATCCACAGATAGCTGAGAGCAGGTTATATTGTGCTGTGTTGAAAGTGCTGGGCTGACTTGAGCACTGTTGGTGCCTTGTTACCCTGTGTTATGACAGAGTGGGATCTCCTTATTCTCTGTGCTTTGTATTAGCTGATCTCACCTGTGCTGTTGAAACAAATACCCGAAACAAAAATAACTTGATTTACATGATGAAAATACCTATTTATTGAATGTCTGACTTCTCTTATGAGGCATAGGAAATATTTCTAAATAGGTCTTGTATTTAAATAAAAAGATGTGAAATTAAGTCTTTCTTCAACTAGAACAAGTAGTGTGATAATTTAATCTCACGGCCACCCTAAACTCATTCTCTTTCGATTCATACCTTGCAAAGACTGGCTGAGCTCCTGGTTGCATTCTCATAATTCCCCCTTTAGAACAAGTTATCAACCACTGTAAGGGGACTTAAAACCCAACTAAAAAAACCCAACTAAAAATGGGGTTTGTAGCGCATACTACTGTACATAATGTGTACATACTTTACATAATGTTCTGACAGTGCAGGGGATACGAATGGGGAAGAAAAAAGCTATCCCATCTCTAACCTGATTCAGTCTGAGTTATGGTCCCCTTGTCTCTTGTCACTACAGGTGATATAACAGCACCAGCAATGTCAATCCATTCTTCTAGTATTGCCTGCAGTATTCAAAAGCCAAGTTCTCATTTTTCCCTGCCTTACATCTAACTCCAGAAACTTCTATTTGACAGCACAAATTGAGTAGGTTAGATGTGGCCATCCATCTTTGTCGCCACAACTTTTGGCTGCCTGCTGTAAAATACTAGCAGCTTCTTTTGCTGTGATCCCACATGGCACATGGAATTATGGAAGTCAAGATTTCTAGGACTTATTAATGCTGGAGAAGGGGTATAAAATCTTAATTGTATGCAGTCCGTACAGCAGCAGCACAATTGTATTTCAAAGGATAGAATAAATTTAGCCTGTTAAAGATCTTCTTGGAACAGGGAATTGTTTGGGCAGAGGTACACACTGAAACAAATCAAATCTTCTTTGAAGTGATAAGTATTTAGTTCTGAGGATCACATTTCTTAGCAGAACTGTCACCTCCCCTCCACGCTCCACCATTCCCTCCTACCCTGGAAGTATGATATCAATTCTAGGAACCAGTTCAGCATGGCATCTTAAACTGTTTTCAGGGAACACACAGATCACAGCCCCAGAAGGCATCTTGTATATTTTCAATCCATGTGATATTTATCAGTAGCATGGATCTAGTGGATCTAAATATAGAGAAAAGTCATAACATGTTACTATAGGTCTTTAATTATTAGAACATTTGTAGATGATTAATTCAGTGTCACACTGTTCAGCCTGTAAAGCAAAGGTAGTATAGAAGATAGCATTAATTCAGAGGCCTAATGGTAAGTATGTGAATGGCTAGTGTATGTAGTGGTGCTAGTGTAGAGGTGACACTTCTAGTGGTGACTCAGAATTCTGAGTTCACCATTATAAATATGCTGCCAACAAGAGGATCACACACTTCAGTCCTCTGTGTTGGACTTCATAAGTGCAAATGATGGCACAATCAATGCCTAATGAAAATCCTCTTACCAGACTGTCTTAATAGGATTACTTTCCAGAACACAGAACTGGGAAGGATCTCCTAGGTCACATGGTCTGCCTTCTTATTTGCAGATAAGCTCTTTGCATTTGATATATTTTTTTAATGGAGTAACTCAGTTATATGTTGTTTCTTTCCACATTATTTCCTCTATTTAAATATGACTTGTAAACCCTTTAGGCACTAGGATCTTTCCCATCCCTTCCGTAAAATATAGAAAGACCAATACTTGCATGGAATGAGCTTGCTTGGACTTTCACTCTGGGGTGAAGTTTAAACAGATTGTGAATGTGCTTTATTGCCTGTTCTTACTCTAGGCATCATCAGACTCAAGTGATGACCACAGCTGAGTAGCAGAAGTATTAAGGCAGTGATTCTCCTGTAGGTCACTTAATACCTTATAACAAAATCTGTGTTTTGAATATGTCTGCAGACTCTGGGAGAAATATGCTTACTAATATTTCATGTAATTAATTTAGCACTCCTTAGAAAATATGTTAGTGGCTTAAGATCCTAACTTATTTTAGCACTTGAATGATAATAACTTTTTTGAAGTAGATATCTAAATTAACTCTAGAATGATACAAGTGATAAGTTCTGCTTTAAGTGACTGGTGTATAACATTTTGACACACACAAAGAATGCCCTGAGCCTTTACAGTTGGTTGCTTTACATTTTAAAAGATAGTACCTGAAGCATGTAGTGCATTTTTTTGTCAGAAAAGCATTCTAGATATTCTGGAATAAACTATGGAGTCTTTTTGTTTTTGTTGTGCTGGTAGTAATCATGATGTTTTAGGTTTATAGACAAATTTTGTATTTTATTTTAGCTGTGTTGAGGTAAAACTGCTTAGTCTTCTTTCTTAAAACATTAACAAAGGTCCCTAGAATTCAGATTATGTTGATATTGAAAACTGAATCCTTTCTGAGTGCAGAAACTGGTGAGGAGAAGGACTGCTAGTGGTAACTAGCTCACTGGCAGCCAGAAACATTCCAGCTCTTACTTCAGCTGTTGCTGCAGTACTGCCTAGTCTGCTTAGCTAAAGATTTAATCAACTTGTTTATAGCTAGCCAACTACTTTTTGTTTATTAAACCCAAACTCTTAGGCAGAAGATTTGCTTTAGTGTTGTGAAGTAATTGTGATAACCAGAAAATTCATTTATATGAGGGAGCAAGGTATCAATCTTTCACTGTATAATCTAGAGACCGTCTTGTCTCAGGCTGGGGCAACAGAGGATTGCAGGACTGGTTCTGTAAAAATCAACACCTAAACAATTTCTGCTTTTTTTTTTTTTCCCCCAAGTATGTCTGTGAACACTATTTCATCTTCATTTTTTAAAAGTTTTTATCAGATTTCACCTTAAAATATGTATTGACTACATTTAGTATTAGAATTGTTAGCTCTTACTCTTGGTTAGTAGTTTGTAGTGCATATAATGTAGCAAGTGGAAGGAGGCAAGACTATGTGCCAAAATACTTTTCTGTGAATCTGACAGTGAGAAGAAGCCCTGGAATCAAACAGGGGATCCTATACAGTCTTTAGCTCCTTTCTCTTTTTGTCATCCTTGGTGGGATAGTTACAGCAGGTTATGCCACCTCCTGGATCTAGAGTTGTTTGCGAATTCATTTTAAAGATCCCTCAGGCACTTTTGCATGTTTTGCAGTTCAGGGATTTGCCTGTGTAGCCAAGTGGTGTCTCTGGCCCACGGGGAAGAGGAGTGTCTGCTTTAAAGCATGTTAGAACTCCTGCTGATATTTCTTGACACCAGTGGACCAGAGCCAAAATGCATTGACTGCCAGTCCCTGGCCTGCCTGCTGCTCCAAATGAGTATCTGGGGGAGGGAGAGTCGTCACTGTGTAGAGCACTCTGCTGTGCCCAGGCACCACTCGGAGGGATGACTTGTTACAAACCATGAGAAACTCTGTATCCCTTGCGTACTAAATTTCTTCAAAAAGATTACATTGCTTCTAGATTCTGCAGGATGCCAGTGCACTTGTTTTGACACCACTGACTAAAACATTTCCCCACCCCGCCCCAGAAAATAGACTTCTTGTCTCTCATGTTAAATCTTAAAGGACCTAATACTTCTGGCTAAAGATATAAGAATGATGGAAAACTGTCTCCTGTTCCAACCAGTAGCACTTTAATTGGCTGGTAAGACAAAAATGTGGTGAGGACTATGAGTGTGTCAGATGCTTGATGTACCCATACTGTATGACTTTTATTGCAGAAGTCAATTTACACGCAGCTTCTCAGTGTAAAGAAAATCAATACTGGAGACTAACAGATTGTTTTTACAGGGCTGCTGAAACTGAGATGAGGAGAGCCATTTCGAGGCGTCATTATATCACGTGCTCATTCCTTGTGTTCTTTCAAACAATCTGATGGAGTAATTAATCCTTGAAGTGCCCCAAGAGGCAAGCCTACTTAATTGCACTGCTGTTTAGCCTAAATTCTCAGACTGCAAAGGACTTGGTGTTGATCCTGTTTGATGGAAATTTTTTCATGGAGTATATATTCCTTAGGTTTTTTTCATCTTCTCTCTTAGAAAAAAGCAATCAATCTGGTCAATTTGACCTAGTGCAGCATGGTCCTAGTTGTTATTGCATTTTTGCTGTGGGCAGAATTATGTACAAATTGCAGGGAAGCATTCAGCTGCACCTGTGTTGCTTGGAGATGGAGAGTGACCTGCTCTTGTGAATCGCAGAAGGTAGGTATGTCCTGTGACCACTATGTGGAAAGTCATTCCACTTGCATAGTTGTCAAGCACCATTTAAGCCTGGTGGCTAAAGCTCTGTGCTTTTCAAGAGTGACTAGGTAATTTCAAGAGTGACTAGCGATTTGGTGTATATCATGTATTCGCTAGTACCAAACTATTTTTGCTTGATGTGAAAGTGGATGATGACAAAAAACATGATGTGTCCTTCCTATCTGCTTTGGAGTGTTTTGTTTAACAGAAGTGACATCCAGGCATAGAGTTAACACGTCCTATTTTTGTATTGTGAACACAAGGCATTTGTTTTGGAGACAGCATTTGATTTTCAACAAATGTCTTGAGATTGAATCCATGTTATGGGTATGGTTAGGAACTGTTGAATGCTTCTCTTCCTCTGCTCAGTATAGTGTGTGATCAGTGCCTCTTTTTCATTTAGCAATTTCACACTCTAGTGATTCCTTTAGACTTCTGTAGAGATGCACAAATTAGACAATTCCTTAACCAGCATGTTCTAGATATATTTGGATAAGTTGAAGTTGTTTTGACAGTTCAGTTATGAAAACAGCAAAATAGCAGTGTTAGTACTGAAGAAAATTAAATGAAGTCTGTGACTGGGTATCAGTTTCTTCTCTGCTTAAAAGTGTCACTGAAGTTGCAGAGTGCAAGGTTCTTTACATAATGAGCAGAGATTTAAATATTTTTAAAATTAATGTTATGGACAAACAGAATGCCTTGTATACTCTACTATGACTGGCAGTTCATTCTTGGAGAAACAGGTATTTTGGTATTGTAAAATCTTTTCCCTGTAATCACATCATCTTGCCAGTGATTCTTTTTCTGTGTTGTGCTAAAGATGATATAACTGCAGGCAATGTAGCAGGGAATTGACTTTAATTATCGAAGTTATGGACACAATGAGGTGGAGGGTTCTCAAAATTCAGAATCTTGTGGCATTTGCGCTTGTATTTCATGTGATGCTTGTTTTTCATCCTTTGGTAACAATGGCATGAATCCCAGAGAACTGCTCTGCTTTGTGTCTTGCCCACACCTCCACCTGCTGGCTATATCCCCATGTTCATTGCCTGTGGCTCTAGGGTAATTTATCCTCTTAGGATGCATGCTACAAGGATACATCTCCTGCCTTGAGAACTGCTCTGAAATGTAAGTGCTTAAGAAGCTGGAGTTGTTGGTAACTTTTTAAAAATACACTTGTCCTAGCAAGTCCTAGCTGTCATAAACACCATGCCTTTTACTAGTGGAGAACAGGTACACCACTCTCCTCTAGAGCTTGCTTCTGTCTGTCTTTGCAATAGGCAGTAGAAGGATATCCACTGCCTCTGATCCAATGGGAAGTGCTGGGTTATCAGGGCCAGGTGGGAGGAGATTGGAGAAGAAAGTGGAAAGTTGTGTGGACCTGGAGAGGTAGAACTAAGGTAGAGATGGCAGGATGCATGTATAAAGTGTATAGTAGGCTGCCTGCCTTGTCTCCATCTTGTTCCAGGTTATTTCTTTCACTAGTGTGTACTTGGGATCCAGGTGTGTAGGTGTATGTCTCTCTTCAGCCAAATTCTGCTGCTTGCTTGTGCCAGTTTGATAAATACAAGTAAATTTTTCTTCTGGCTTGCTTTCTTCCTGCCCCTGATCGAACTTGTCCCCTCTGTCCTTCTTTACTAAAGACTCACAGAAATATTCACAGTAGTGAAAGAGAGAACTTTCAGGGGTTGTAGGGACAAATGAGATTGACAGTAGTTTGCTATAAGTTTGCTTCTCTTGCTCTGGATGTTGCTCTTTGGACAATTAGGAGCTGGAATTTTGTATTTTAGGAAGACTTGTTTGAATAATGTTTAAAGTAGTACCAGTATTGGAGAGTCCATTGGAGGTGGATTAGAGGGAGAAGTAATGTGGTCATTATCAACAACTGCTGGTATTTCTAAAATTTGTGAGGATGTCTGTACCTCTAAGTCTGAAGACACATGATGTACTAAAATGCTTCTAAAGCTTTTGTTCAGTGTTTCTGGCAACTTGTACCTCAGATCTGGGTAAGAGTCTTCAGGTTCACTTGTACAGTCACCCCTTCACTCTGAGCCTATTGCCAATAGATGAAACAGTCTTTGTAGATGACTTTTCCTCGACAGTTCTGGGATGATAGGTGTTCAATCAGTTGTTCATGGCCATAAGGACTTTGTTATGGAATAGAACCAGGTCTAAAGGTCTGAGGTGCTGGCTACAGCAAATATGAAATAATAGGTTTGAATTGATGTTCTGCACTCTGTACCTCTTAAAGGCATGTTATGAAGCAAAATTTTAATAGAGGAGATTTTCCACTCACAAAACTCAGCTAAACACTTAATTTTAGTATGCCACCTCTGATACTGATGGTTAGTGTTAGAAAATTGCAGTCTTCCACCATTATTGTTGAAGTGACCTGTTCACCCTGTCACATTATGGCGTCTGCTTTTATTGCAGAATACCACTATTTTCTCATCCTTTTGAGTTTAAAAAAATTTTACAAAAAGGCAAAACCTCAACAATACATACAATTATTTTCATAGCACTGAACAGGAGAATTAGGGAAGTATTCTGGAAGCACTGTAACAGACTGGCGGGCTATGCCTTGCAAATGCATATTTCTTCCCTTTTCATTTTCACAGCTGCAGTGTTAAGCATAAAAGCAGTGAAGTTCGAGTAAGTCTGACTCTGTCCTCCCACACTGGCTTGTTTTTCATGTCGTATGATTGTTATTTTTAGGAGTCATCCATGTTTATGTGGGTTTTGTTTTTGGCTTTGATTTTCAAATGGTCACTTAGCAAATCAACATTAAAAAAGTTGCATGAAAGCCTAGCCTGGTAGTTTCTTGCCCTGGAAGACAAAATACATTGACATATATAGACAAGGCAAAAGAAGGGAAGCCATCTGTGCGTTAGCAAAGACTGACTTGCAGGGTAGCTGTGTGCAGAGCAGTTGCCTTTCAGCTCTGCTGCTGTAGATGAGGAGTCTTTGCTTGCTGTAGTCTGAGGAGAAGGGGAAGAGTAATGGCAAGTGGAGGTTGTGTGTTACTGGAGAGGAATTAATATATGCAAAGATATTCTTGTTTGGCATTATTCTTGACATTGTGTTGGAGATATGCAGGAAATGAGACATGGAGTGGAAGCTGGAAGAAAAGGAGTGTGACTTCTTGTCTCCTCTCTTCTGATATATAAATTCTCCCCTCTCAAATCTTGTAATGCTCAGTGTAGAGCAGCAGTGGTGCTGGAGCTGACTTCTGGTAAAAATGCAGCTGCAGAGCAGTGGCATTGCTGATGAGGTTGTCTGGCAGCGTGGGAAGAAAAACCTGGGCACCCTTGGGAAAGGAGGATGGTAGTGGAATCATAGAATTGTTTAGATTGGAAAAGACCTTTCAGATCATTAAGTCCCAACATTAACCTAGGACTGCCATGTCTGCCACTAAACAATGTCCCTAAGTGTCACATCTACATGTCTTTTAAATACCTCTCGGTAAAGTGATTCAACCAATGCCTTGGGCAGCCTGTTTCAATGAATGACAACCCTTTCTATGAAGAAATTTTTCCTAATATCCAATCTAAACCTCCCCTGGCGTGACTTGAGTCTGTTTGCTCTTGCCCAGTGAGTTGTCACTTGGGAAAAGAGACCAACACTTCCTTTCAGATACTTCACAGAATCAGAGAATTTATAGGTTGGAAGAGACCTTCAAGATCGAGTCCAATCCATGCTCCAACACCTCAACTAGATCACGGCACCAAGTGCCACATCTAGTCTTTTTTTAAACACATCCAGGGATGGTGACTCC
>VYXD01006147.1:834270-1000233 GCA_013397195.1 Hylia prasina
TGGACTTATTAAACTTTATCCTATTGGACTCTGCCCATCTGTCCAACTGTTCCAGGTCTCTCTGCAAAGCTCCGTCCTTCCAACAGATCAACACATGCTCCCAGCTTAGTGTCATCTGCAAATTTACTAATGAAAGACTCCATACCCTCATCCATGTCATCAATAAAAATATTGAACAGAACTGGCCCCAGCACAGACCCCTGAGGGACACCACTGGTGACTGTCCCATCTGGATGCAGCACTGCTCACCACCACTCTCTGGGCCCGGCCCTCCAGCCAGTTCCTAACCCAGCACAGAGTGCTCCTGTCCAAGCCACGGGCTGCCAGCTTATCTAGGAGTAAGCTGTGTAGGGAGCAATAAGGTTTCCCTGAGTGTCCTTTTCTCCAGGCTAAACAACCCCAGTTCCCTCAGCTGCTCCTTGTAAGACTTGTGCTCCAGACCCTTCACCACTTCTGTTGCCCTTCTATGGACATGCTGCAGCACCTCTCTGTCTTGTAGATGGACATAGGATTTGAAGTGTGACCTCTCCAAAGCTCAGTGCAAGGCGATGATCACTTCCCTTGTCCTGCTGGCCGCACTATTTCTGCTCCAGGCCAGGATGCCATTGGCCTTCTTGGCTACCTGAACACATGCTGCCTGGGGTTCAGCTGCTGTTGACCAACACCTGCAGGTCCTTTTTTAATGAGCAGCTTTCCAGCCACTCCTCCACAAGCCTGTAGTGCTGCATGGGACTCTTGTGGCCCAAGTGCAAGACACAGTACTTGGCCTTGTTAAGCCTCAGCCCTACAATTCCGCCTGCCCAGATCCCTCTGTAGAGCCTTCCTATCCTCCAGCAGATCAATGTTCCTTCCCAACTTAATGTCATCTGCAAAGTGACTGAAGGTGCACTCAATCACCTCATCCAGATCATCAGTAAAGTTATTAAACAGAACTGACCCCAATACTGAGCCCTGAGGGACACTACTTGTCCCTGGCCAGTGGTCAACAGCAGTGGCAGCTCTGTCTCTGGCTCCCTGGTACTGGACGGGAGATGTTCCTTGCATGAGGTCTGCCAGGGATGCCTCTGCCAAAAATAAGTGTAAAAATGGTATTTGGTGGAAGGTCTGCTCCTCAGTGTTGGTTTATGCAGCAGTCTGGCAGTGCTGCATGAGGCTCACTGCAGCGTGCGGTCCTGGGCCTTGCCGCAGGTCACCCACCACGGTCATGCCACACCTGTTCCATGGGAGCTGCCTGGGGCAGGGAATGGCAGCCAGGGCCTGTCCTACCCCCAACCAGGAGCAGGCAGCCAAGGGCAGACTGGGGCAGCCCCAGCCCTGGGCTGAGCCAAGGGCAGGCTGGAGTGTGGGTCCGGCTCAGCAGAGCTGTGGGGAGCTGGCCCTGCTGGGACATGGCTGGGGCAGGGGCTCATGGCCCAGGAGCTGACATGGGGATGTGGGGATGGCCCTGCGGCCCAGGCTCTTGAGTTTGGCTTCTTGGGCTGGCTTACCTGTGGGTAGAGCCTGTTTTAGGATATATTTTAATAGGAGCCTTTGGGACTGAGTGTTTCTTAAAGCTGTTGGGGGCCAGTTTTTCCTTGCAGGGAGAGTTCCAGGTCTTTATTGCAGACTGTAATGCAGGGCTGTGGGTTATGTTGACATGTGTGTCATGACTGAGTGTTTGAAGAGGTTGGTGCAGACCCAGCTTTGTTATCAGAAGCAAAGCAGCCATATGAACCCTTATGAGAAGGTGTGTGTTGCAACATTAATTTAGTTTTTATGTAAAGACCTATTTTTTGAAGTGCCTTTGTTCAGCCATGAAACCCATTTAAATGTCAACTTCTAAAACCGCATTTCTTATTTTAATTTCCTCACATCACTACAGTTTGATATGCTGAAAGGTTTTGCTTACTACAGAGTCTTTGTTGCTGAGGCTGAAATAGCTGTAAAAGGCAGAGTAGGAGACAGGAAGGGAGAAGAGGGGCAGGCTAAGCCCAGAGTCCATCCATGCTGCTTGGAGACCCTGCAGTCCTGCTGGGAGCTGGCTGGAGGTGTTAAAAGGAGAAAAGAAGGTAAGGGCATGAATATCTGATCCACTATTACTCCAGAAGCTGGCCATGCAATCTCCTCCTGTCACTCTCATGCCAGTGCAGTGGTAGGTAACACAAGACTACAGGAACTACAGGACCTGATTACTTTTCTGGTTGTATCTTCATAACATTTAGAGTACTACCTGACCTGCAAAGATTCCTGTAGGTAAGTAAAAAAGGATTAAATTTGCTGGATAATAGTTTCTTTGCTACAACGTAAGCTGGTCTTGCTGCTGCTGTGTTAATGGTACCTTAAAGAAAACTATCAGCAAGATAACAGCAGCTTTGAAAACAAAAACTTACCCTGCTTCATCCTATTTTTATCTAAAGAGATTAACATTTCCAATCCTAATGATCCATTCAACTGCCAGGATTAAACACACCTAAAGAAAAATTATATGCAATTAAAAAGGAGGAAGCCTGTTAATGCAACATTGAGGACAGCAACTGGAAGGCAAATCTTTAAAACTGAGGTTAGTTTTTATTTGACTCATAGAGAATTTTATTCTTCCTGTTTCTGAGATAAATATTTACATTGCTTTGATTCTGAAGCACAGTCTGAAGTGCTCAAAGGTTAATGAACAAAGCTTCAGCACTAAGGACTAGCTAAATATTTCCTCCATGTCAGAGATGGAAACAATCACTTTATGACACATGTACTTGATGGTAAAATCCTACTGGAAGGTTGTTCGAACGATTAATCTGTTTAAGCTGTGTTTTATTGTAGGACCACCTCCATTTACTGTTTGTAACTCCTGTTTCCTAAGTGTGGAGTTCCTCACTCTCTTGCGAAACAAACTTCCTTGTGAATTGCAAACTTCTGCAGGGTAGCAGGCTTGTAGTGTACAAATGACTTTGATGTTCAGCTGGCATATTTCTTTTCTGTGCAGGACAGCCTTGCATGTAAAACACAGCCAGATGCAGGGCAGGTGCTTTGACCTGGACTCCTGGATGCAGTGCACTCGTAAGCAGCATGGATCACTGTGTACTTGAGCACTTCAGTCCCATATGCCTGTTGCTAGGACTGCTGGTATCTTATTCCCATGGGGTTTTTTTCTGCATTAAACTGAGCTGCCTTTTATTTCCCAGGGAATTGTGGGAACTTGTCGGTTCTTGGGGCATGTTTTGAGGGGGAAGGAAAGAAGATATTGTGGGAAAGCATCAAATAACTGAATTTGCTTTAGGGCTGAAATCAAAGGGCTATAATCATCAAAAGGTGGAAGAGAACTAGCCCACAATAAAGCAGCAGTGAGGGTTTTGTCTGTAGCTCCAAATAAGCCAGGGTGGCTGGGAGTGGAGCCCTGAATGCAAGGTGGACTGACTACTATTTATGTGAGTGAGTGGGAGCTTGTTTGGAGCAATGCAGGATTAAAAGCCAAAGCTGACTTGCTATAAAAGAAAAAGTTACAAGAAGGCCAGAATAGTTCCCCATGTTCAAAAAGTTAAACAAGACAGGTGCCATTGCCTTGGCAATGTGATGGTGGTTTGATGTAAAACTTTGGCCCAGTGGTCTTCTCACCTAAGCCCGATTGAATGTATAGGTAAGATAAGCCACCAAGCTGCTTTTACTCAGAGATTGGTGATTTTTAGCTGCAGCTTGTTTCTCTGTACATTTGGAATTTTGTAGATTGGAAGCTCAACCAGCTCTTATTTCTCCTTTGCCTCTGAAGTGTTTCAGGGCTTCATATGAATGTTCCCTATTTGAGTGCACACATAGATTTTCAGTTATAGAAAGTACTTCTTTTTTGTGTATACTTTCTGGTTTACTGTTAAGAACGACAGCATGAGGGAACTGAAAAATTAACCTGCATTCCTTTCATGAGTAGTTTCATAACTACTTTCATAAGTAGTTACCCACATCTGCAGCAGAAACCACAGTCGGAAGTGAGTTCTGGTCTGTGTAGAAACAAGGTGAAACTGATGTCCTAATTTTTCTAATTAACTACATAATTGTTTAATCCCTTTGGAAAATGGTGGTGTAAATTTGTGTACTTTGGTTTTGAATATTTTTGTTTTACAAAGTATCTTATGACTTGGCTTGTCTTTATTCAGTGGTAGATGCCAAAGGCATTATATGAAGCATCTTCAGCACTTTTAAAGTGGAATAAATATAGAAATACTGTTGGCACAGCTATCTCCTTCTTGCAGCTGAAGGTAATGGGGATTTTAAACAAAGGCATATTGAGTATGTTTGATTGCAGTGATTTGCAATGGGTTCCTTGCTGCCTTCTTTTTACTCTGTATTCCACAGCCCAGCCAGAAAGCTTGTGTTAGCCTCCTTTCTGGTCACAAAATGCTACCTGGGTTGCCTGTATTTTGCTGTGCTGAAATGACCAGGCAAGGACTGCAACACCCATTTCATTTTCAATGGATTTTATCCTGTGAGCTCTTGTTCTGGAAGGTAGTGTTGTTTATTATGAATATAGGATTTATTAGTGTCCTGACTTCTGTGCTTGGCACTGTGTGTGCAGAACTGAACCATTTGTGCTTTATCTAAGCTACCTGCCTGTGGGAGGAATATGGGTACAGTGTCTTTTACATGTATCTTCTACAAGCTGTGAAGATGCATTTGAGGGGGTTGCTCCATCTTCTGTCTCCTGAACCATCTGGACTTGGAAGAATTTGAGGAGGATTAAAAGTAGATATTTGGCAGCTTTGGGCAGTAATGAGAAAGTGGGGTCCTCAAACAGTGTCCAAATGTAGCTTCTTTAGAAACATCTCAATCTTTTTTTTTCTTCTCTGTCTTCAGAAAACAGTTCTCACTCCTCCAATCTTGTATGTTGTCTTTGAACCAGAAGATAGAGACCTCATAAATGGCCCAAGTTTTCTAAGCCCTCTACCAGAGGAGTCAGACATTTCCTAGCTGTTGCTTTTACATTGAAGTTCAGTAAACAGGGGCATGCAGGGATTGAAAGCATTTGCTGCACTGGAGGAATTTCTCACGTTTACATGTGCTTGTTGTGGAGACATTCTGAAAGTGGTGAGGTGAACTTTAAACACTGCTTGTATCAGCCATTTGAATGATTAAGAAGACTGGCACCAAGTGAAGGTCAGTGGGAAGGAGCTGATGATACCACTTAGTGTTGACTGGTGGGTCCCTGTGCCAGCCACTGTCTTCTCTGAGCTAGGTTTCAAATGCTTTGATTTGGTTTGCTGAAGCAAAGCTTGCCTGTGGAGGTTGCATATGTGTGCTGCCCAGTTCTGCTTAGTTGGAGCAAAAAGTCTATCCAGGAGCTTGGATTCAGGCCAATTAGTGCATGAGAAAAATTCTCATTCTCCTCCTGTATTTTTGCATGCTCACTCAGCCTGACCAGCTCTTGGAAAAGAACTGGTGTTTCTTTAGAATTTGACGGTGTCAGTCGACTCATTAAAACTTATAACTTGAAACTGGGTATTCTATTATTAGCTGTAGCCTGAAGTGATTTTCTGAATCCACCTGTCATTTTGATTATGCTTACTCTTTATTTGTTCTGTTTCCTTGTTCATTGATATGAGAAAATATTAAAGAAATGTACATCCCTTGTGGCTAATGTGGTATGCTAGCATGTTTTAGAATGCCTGAAAAGAATTTTAAAGGGATCTGGTAATGTAGGTTGGACAGAGAGCAATTGCATGCAACCATGACAATGCATGGGGAGTCCTCTACAGCTCAGGCTTTTGATTTGAGAGGAGGGAAAAGAGGGTTTGGAGCTACCTGAACACTGATTTACCACCACCAGTTTTAAACAGGTCCTCTTCCACTGAAGAAAGTGTTCTGAACTGCTACAGGGTACTTAAAAGCTGAGCAGGAGCACCTTTTTTTTTTTTTTTTTCTTAAATGGGCATAAACACTTTTTCCAAGCTCAGGACAGCTTGCTGACCTCATTCAAATAAAAATCCTGAAAGCTGCTTCTCTGGCCTATATGAATTTGGGTTGTAACTAGATGAGGGTCGGCTGCATTTTAAAGCCATTAAGTTTATTTGTTTCCATTATTAAGTTAAAATGACATGTTAGAAATATCTGGCAGAAAAATTTGTCTGTGTGTGTCTTCTGCCATGCTCTTATCACCCTAGCTTGAAATGGGACAGAGAGATAATGATAACATAACTCAATGATATCTGTAGAATTAAGCTGCTTATTTTCACAAAACTTACACACCTTCTGAGGATCTTCACTAAAGGGAAGAACTTCATCCTTTTTTAGTTGGCAGTGAATCCACACAGGTAAGTTGTTACAGCTTCTATTGTATTCTTGAAAAGGAAAAGACTTTATTTGGGCACCTGAGAATCAAGACATGAGTTACAGGAAACCCACACTTCCTTAGCACTGGTGCTTCCCGATCCATGTCATTGTTTCTGCTCAGTGTAAGAACAGACATGAGCAATTCATGTGATACACAGCCCTCTTTTGAGTCGGTCCTTTATTGGATACTGACAGAATAATCATGGCAGATCTTTGTTTTGTTTTGGTGTGAGCTTTTTTTTTTGTTTTTTTTTGTGTTTATGGAAGACTATTCCCTTTAAACTTTTATTAAAGAAAATTACCTGCTAGCAACAAGTCCCACACTGATGTGAAACGTTGTCAAGCTACCAGTCATTCTCTGGATCTACTTTGCTGATGTGCCATTTCATTGCTCTTTGGTGTGCCACAGTGTAAAAAAAGCAAACCGCAAACAAACAACAGAAAAAATGATCCACTTGAAGATACACCACCTCACTTCCCCACATCCCAATGATCCTGTATGCTACGCTGGGAGTACCAGCTTTCATCTACAAGAAATCTTGTGGAAGTCAACTCTTTTGGGATGCAGTTTGTGCTGAAAACTACTTTGACAACTGAAATCTTTTAAAATGGAAAACAACAGAAACATGAGACAGTAGCAACATGGAGCTTCCTCTCTTATCTTTTTTTCTCAGGGAGGGAAAGGGAGTGCCTGACTTTGATCTTATTACCTTCCTTCCACCTGATTCTCTGTGCATGTTCATGCAGTTTCATGTCTGGAGACTTGATTATAATTTCTGGTGTTCCTGAAATATCTCCCATTTGAGAAAATCTGTAGGTGGAGATAGAAAAGCCTGTGAGAATCTGGAGGAGCAAAGATTATAGGAGTCTTCCTCATTAACATGTTTGTGTCCGGGCTGATCTCTAACAGGGCTTCAAACCTTAAGATTTTGTATATTTGTAAAAAAAGTAGCCAGTTAAAAATAATTTTATTGTTTGTTTAACAGAGTATTATACTTCAAATTCAAAGTTCCTTTGAAGTGGCTATTCTGTATCAGACATAGACTAGTACACAACTGGTACTTTAAAAATGCACAGGAGTGCTTCTGGATTCCTTTTGATGGCCGCAGTTCTGTAACCATGACTGTAAGGTCAGACTCAATATTTGCAGAAGGTGTGCAATTGCTTATGGCTGTCATTTTGTCCCTAGAAAGGGAAATAGGCTGCGGCAGGTATTTGGCTTATGTGCAGGTGTTTTGTAGGCGTGGGCCAAATAAGAAGGGGCTCTACTGAAGGACTTTATTTTGGATTCCTTGGAGTTAGTTCCTCAGCTATGCCCTATAGGTAATGATGTTGTGTTTGTTATATGTATGTTACTGCCACTTGAAACTCTGAGTTTTAGAGTATATGCTAAGTACAGTGTCAGTGAGAACACTGCTGTCCTTCACACCTACCATTTTATCTTAAGTTGCGGTGTTTAACTGTTTGAAGTTTTCTTCTCCTGCATTTCCAAAACTATCTTTAATTTCAAAGGTGAAGTAATGTGAAAAGAATGCAAAATAGTCAGCTCTTTGCTTGAGGTGTACTAGTGATAAAAAGCTGAACTATGTTTAAGAACTGGAGCAGAAAGGATGCTCAGATTGTATTAGTTCCTTTTCATGGTACCTGGAAGTAGAAAGTAATTTTCTACAGAAAAGACTACTACCCTATACTGAGTAAATTAATTAAAATCTGTCCAGGTTGAATGTTTGACTTGAGAAGGGTTAGGGCTGTAGGGTTTTTTTGTTGTTGTTTGTTTTGGTTTTCGTTTTGTTTTGGTTTTTTTTGTCACTGAAATTAACATTTATTTAGGTGGTCAAGGTAATCAGCTGGTAGCCCATCTTCAGAACTTCTGATGTGGTAGTAAAATAATTAGTCTTAAAATACAGTGTAACAGATGGAAATATTAAATTTACATTAGTTGTGATTTGTAATATATGTCTTCTGTTCAAGCATTATGAGCAAAAACATCAGCCATCCTTTAAGACATTCTGTCCTTAGTGCCATGTCCTGACCCACTGGTTAACTTTATCATGGTCTGAAGGAAAGCACTCTCTCCAGATTTCCTGGACTAGGATGATGCTGAATGTTGCCTTCAGGATCAAAAATAGCAGCAGTGAACTTCAGCTACCCCTGTAACAGAAGGATGTAGGTCTTCCATGTATTACATGAGAGATACCATTGGCAAGATTCATTTGCTGGGAGACAAACCTCTGTGCTGTAGTGCTTGATGCTCCCTTACCAGTCTCCTGTTGTTTACTGTAGATGGATGGTTGCTCAATCAGTGAATGGATTGGATGGGACCTTAAAGACCATCCAGTTCTAACCCCCCTGCTGTGGGCAGGGACACCATCCAGTAGACTGGGTTGCTCTAGGTGCCATCCAACCTAGCCTTGAACACATCCAAAGATGGGGCATGATACTATTTCTATGGTAGACATAGAAAGCCAGGTGGGAGAAATCCCGACTTGTGAGCCCTGGGCCTTGGTTTAAAATAATAATAATAATAATTTGTAGCTTAGCTATAAAATATTGACCATACGATGTCACCCTGAATTTCTACAGCTTTCTGAGAATTTTTAAAGCCTTCTGAGAATCTCTGGAGTTTTGTAACTTTTCTAAAACTTTTCAAATATTTACATGTGAAAGTAGAGTCTTTCAAGGACTTTGTAGGAAAAACAATCTTTGTTTACATTAAAAACAATCTTTGTTTACATTTCTCTCCCAAGGAGAGACCTTTGATGGACTTTTGTGTCTGCCAGTGTGGATGGAGAGGTGTCAACTTCTCCCTCTAATCCAGAGACAATCCCTAGAAAACTATAAAAACCCTAGTTGTAAATAAACTCTCTCTTTCTTGCCTCTGGAGCTCACTTTGTGTGCTGTGCTTTCATTCCGTGTCCTGTTGTGACAAGATGAAATTCTTGTTCTGGAAGATGTCTGCTCCTGAGTTAGATATGACTCTTTACATGTTAAGTGGCTTTGTGTGTATGAATTTTAGTTGTCATGTGATGAATATGTGTATTTGATAGCAGGGAAGGTGAAGAACAGAGAAGGCTAACTTCCAAGTGTTTCCAAGAAGCAAGGTAGTTAAAGGAAAGCAAGAGTCAGGAATGAGCCTCTGAAGTGTGAATCCAGGTAAATTCCTTGAATTTCTAGAAAGCCACCTTGAGAGTGTGCTAGAGGCTAGAAACCAGCTAGTACTGTCCATGTAAGGATGAAACACGTTAGTCTCACCTAATGGCTTACTCAAGCTGTTCTGGCTCGTTGCTGTAAATATATTGTATTGACTGAGTTCAAGATCTAGAAATTTTGGGCCCCTGTTACACAAATCATGAGGTAATTTAGAAAAACAAAGTTGGTCTGTCTCTTTACTCCTTAATTGCCCTTGCCAGCAGCTTTTGAATGATGCCAAAAAACTTATTAAAAAGGTTTTGGCAGTTGTTACAGGTCCTTTTGCAAGACAAAGTCACCATTATTAGAGCCCTACTGTGATAGGCACTTAGTCACAAGCGTAAATGAGATTTGGTACTGCCTGAAGAATGTCTAGTGATGGTGACTGCAATGCACCCAAGTGAGATGGTGTTCTATCCATCCAAAAGCTGTTGGTAGTCTCCAGCTTTCATCTGAGGTGGCTGGCCTCAAAATAGGGTATTAAAGATGAGTCCATTTTGGACCCTGTAAAGATTCTGGGTGGCAGAAGACTTAACTAATACTTTGTTTGTGAACACAAAGGTGGCTTTCTAGAAGGACAATTCAAAACTTGCCTTTCATGAGCTTGCAGAAGCAGGGGAATCAGCTCATTGGACATCATCTCAAGACTGTATAGTAAAGTTCCCAGTTTGTCTAAGTAAAAACCTGCATTTTAACTTCTAATCACAGTATTTTTCTGATTCACTTTAATGTGTTCTAGGCACATTTAAGCTTTTAACCTCTTCTCATGGGGATTTTCAGAGATTTTTAAACCTAAACACATTTTAGCTCCTGTAGCTAGGTGTAGTGTTAAGCAGGATATGTGTTGTTTTTAGCCACTATCTGGCCAGGGAGCAGTACACATAGGCATAGCCTGGGTTCCTTGTGGCCCTGTCAGCAAAGTATGATGGAATATTTAAAAAATGTTAAAGCACTTAACTCTGGAGACGGCTCAGAACAAGACCCCTACATGAGGAGTAGGCAAAGAGGCTGCTGTAGTGCAAAGAGGCTGCTGTAGTGCAAAGAGGCTGCTGTAATACAAAGAGGTGGATTTTAGCAGAACAAAACAAGATGTAGCTGTACATACTACCAGTAACCACATCCTCTAATGTGGCAAAGCTGTGCTCTTTGCTGAACCAGACTTCAACTCTGGTTATTTGTTTGGAGCATCTGTCTTTGTTGTGAGGATCAAAGTACTATCTAGAGGTACATGTGAGGTAAAGTGTCTGAGATTGTTTCAGGGTTTGTATGACAACAACATTTTTAGAGAAGAGAAGAATGTATTCTGAAATTTGATTTGTTAAGCGCTCCTTTTAATAAGACTTATGCTGTGTTGGTTTTCTGTTTGGAATTCAAAGGCTGAGGAGTTGATATTCAATTTCAATCCCAGCTCTCCTGATATACTTGCTACATATTTTTAATTTTTTTATTTTTTTAAGATGCAAACCACAGGGTTTCTTGGTGTAGTGCAGATGATACTGGCTGTTTTCACATTTTTGTAGCTTTTAATGAACTTGAGCATCTCCTAGCATGGTGCCTGGCATGCTCTGAATTTCAAGATTGAAGCCTTGGGAAAGTTACTTGTTTAACCTTGATTCTTTTGATGCCAGCTCTTCTAGGAGGAGATACTGAGCTGAGATTGCTGAGATATAGCTAAAAAATTTTGGAACTAGCAGAGAGATGTTTTGTGTCTCTTCATAATAGCTGGCCCTGACAGTTTAACAGAGCTTATTGACCATCTGCTTTGTCTAGTTTGCCACATGGCAGAGTAACAACTAAGCCAAAATACTGGCGGCACAGTGTATTAATTAAACAACTTGCTTGTGAATACTATCAAGATACTAATTTGATTGATGTTGTACATTTAACTTGAAGAGTTTTGTCCTTTCTCTTGCTGAAGTTGCTGGGTATTGAGCTGAAGACCATAGGATAGGTGGTGAGGAAGGAGATGTTTGACTGTATGTTGGAGTCCCTATTTGTCTCCTTGCCCTCTGTCTTCTGTTAACCCACTCTCAACAGATGGGATCCAGAGTATATTACATTCTTGTTCCCCTGCTGCTACTTCTGACTGCTGTTCTTTGCCTCTCACAAAGCTGGCAAAGGAACAGCTGTTTCATCATTTTTCTATTTGAAGGGAGAAACATAGCAGTGGGGGTGGGGGGAGAGACTGAAAGACCAGCCATCTTACTTGCATAAGACTAGAGAGAAATATCATTCTTGTCTCTTTTTAGAGAGCCAGTAACTCCTCTGAGAATAGATTTCATGGTCTTCACTGTTTGTATTCCTGGAAATACAAGGCATCTTTCTCCAAGGTGAGAGGAGAAGTTGAGAGCTTAAGCAAATAGCACTGTATTAGCACAAGCACAAATAGCACAAACAAATGCATGTACCTAGCTGGAGGAACCTGACTGTGGGCTGCTTGTTAGTGTGACTAATTCTGCTCAAAGGCACAGTGCCCTGGGAAAGCAGATTTTAAATCCAGACTGCTGGTGGCAGAGATGTGTAACGTGCTCTCTGAAAGGGATGTGGTAAGACTTTGGCAATATCCAACAACTTGCTGCTTGATCAAGGGACATGCTGTAGGTAGCATCTCTGCATCTAGAAGATGAATCCTGTTGAGCTTGTTATAGTGAACAGATGGCTTGTTAATATGTTCTGCTGTGCTGTGGCAAGCCATGCTTCTTCAAGGCAGTGCTAGCTACACTTTCATTGCAGAAATTTGTGTGCATTCTCTTTGTTCTGATAGTTTTCTATCAGAAACACGGGTAACTGTTCATGCATATGTGGATGTAGGTATATATTTGTGGTCTGCTAACATGGTCCTGAAGGGTTCGTATATATGGATGTGTGCACTGTGTATATAGTATGCTCTTGGATGGTGTAACATGAAATAGTGTTGCAATTCAGTGCAAGATCAGTCTCAATGAAGCTACTGTTTGGCTCTATTTTTAATATACCTAAGCTGCTGGAAATGTTTTGCATAGTATGGAAAGAACTTCAGGAGAAAACTGAAAGACTGCTGTACTCATTTGGTTTCTGACTGAAATGCTGTGTCTAGTTGGCTGCAGACAAAGCACACCTGTGTTTTGGCCTCTGGAAACTCAGTGCTAACCAGAAGCATTGCTCTGATTGTGTTTGGGACTTCCAAGAGTTGCAGGACTACAGCCAGGTAGTCTTGGTGTGTGTGTTCCCTACAGAACCGGGAAAGTATTTAAGAAATGAGATCTTGAGTATATATGTGAGTTCTCTCCTTTCTGGGAATCTTTGGAATTCCTGATAATTGAAGGTGGCGCCTTCCGGCATTTAAGGTATACTTGAGAAAATTACATTCCTCTTAAAATCTTTTTCTCCTCCTCACATATTTTTCTTTTTGTTGTTTTTCCTTTTTCCTTTTTTTTTTTTTCCTTCCTTATTCCCCCCATGTGTTAATTAAGATGCTTAAGAGTAATCTTTCACTCTTTTGTTAACTTGATAACATGAGGGTTATAGTCCCTCTGTTGGGGCTCCAACCCTGTAAACAAAGGGATAGGCTTGATACAGCTTTTAAAAAGTAGTCTTTTCCTGGAGCTGTAGTTCAGTCATAGGAAACAATTTAAGCTGTTACTTTCTTAGCACATACATGGGAGCGGTGCTGCTAAGAAGAAAGGGTGGGGGAAATAAGTGCTCACCCTTCAGCAGCCTGGGGAGTTCTCTCTCTTCAGTTCAGCCCAATTGCAATTGCTCTGGTTTTGCTATTGCCAGTCTGAAAATTCATCTGTTTTAAGGGTCCTCATCAGTCCTGGATTTGCTTTGTTTGCCTGCATCATCCTTCTGCTACAGTGATTTGTGAGGACCAGCAGCTGTTGCATGAGCATCTGGAATTTTTATGGTTGTATTGGAAAATATTGCCTTGGAAAATATTGTTTGTGTATCTGAGGAGCAGAGGGACCCCTCAGTACTTTGGCCCTGCTTCTGTTTTGGGCTTGCTAATACTGTCATGATCATGTATCTCACCACAATTTTTCATTATCCAATATGAAAAGGTCTGTCACATGTTTGCTGCTGGCAAGAGAGTATGTTGTGGAAGATGATAGGCTCTTTAGCATTTAAAAAGTAAAGCTGTAAGTAAATTAGAAGCTTCAGGAATTACTTCAGTTTTCTACTTTTATACAAAGCCAAAACAACAAATATCTTCCCTTACATTATACTTTTCTCCTTCTGTATGCCTTAAATTACTTCCCCGGCTATGGTTATGGAACTACAAAGCTTTTATTTCTTAAAAAGAATTTAAATATATGCATATCATCATAACTTACTTCTTTTGGAATGCCACTTGGAAGAAAAACACACTTTTTCTTCAGTCTGTGACTATTTCTAACAATGCATATGATTAGAGATTGCTGACAAGTCCTGACTTTGCATGTTTGTGTCTCTCTGAAAAATGGAGGCAGATATTTTCACATATATTTGACATCTGCTTAAGAAAGATAAATCTTGAAGTGAAGTTGAAGCAGGAGAAGAGAACAAGTTTTAGGCTGACCACAGCAAAGTGAGACTTCAGTTGAAAAAGTGTGTTGTGTGGGGGTCAAGGGAGCTGAAATGGGAGTTTGAAGCTCCTATGCAAGCTGTGGGCTTTTTTTGAAGGCAGTTGGGCTGATATCTGTTCTTGAAACAGTTGTTGCAAATCATCTGCAGGCTCTGCCAAGGGACACTTGCTCAGTCTGCATTTTCAAGATGGCAACACAATTTATAAGGTTTGCTGGCTGTTCAAAATGCAATTCTTTGGCAGTGAGCAAAGGTCAGCTTCTCTTGGGGTAGTAAATGTGCTCATAGGGGGCTTCATAGTGAAATGGGCACAAGAATGTGGGAGGAGCTGGGAGTCAGAAGGGTTTGCTGGAAACTTCTGTTTTACTTGGGCTTTGGACTTCTTCGCAATGAATTCTTCTCTTGCATTAGTGCTCTGGTGGCAAGGACGTGCTCTTGATGTGGAAATAGTGTCTCCTTACAACCCATTTTTTGGAGACTCTCAGGAAAGTGTGAATGTGTGTACTTGAAACCAAATGAATGGCAAGGCATTTTGACAGACTCCTGAGAGCTTTTAAATGGAGGTGTCCTAAAATGGTAACTAAAACTTAAATTCCTTTCAAGCATGCTACATTTGGATATAATAAAAGGATTTTGAAAAGAAAGTGAGTGGTTCAAAGCTTGCTGGCAATTAGATATTGACTAAAACAAGATAAAAATGACATGATACAGAACCCATGAGCACAGATGTCAGGCTGTGAAATGTGCGAAGGAAGGGTGGTGCTGCATGATGGAAATGCCAGTTAACAAACCAGCTGGGAAGATAACACAAGTGCAAGAAAGAGATCTGAATGATTCCATTGAAAATCCCTATTTTGAAAGGAATGAATACATTACAATGACATAGAATATAGTCTGAACTTACACGTTCAGCTTCACCTTCCAGCACTTACTTCTTTTCTCCATCTTCCAGTGATACAAAATTTTCACATGAGACATTAAATTGTGAAGTGGTAATGAAACGGGGCTTTCTTTGTATATTTCTTACTGCTTGGCCTATTTTGTCTGCAGATAAATGTTGGGCAAAGCTGGCTTTTTCTAACTTAATAGAAGCATCTGCATTGGCATCATGATGACTTTTCCTTGGAGACTAGGCAAGAATTTCCCAGCCAGGAGAGGAAAGCAAAAAGAGGTATTCTGGACATTAAAGAGAAGTAGCCATCTTTCTATTGTACTGGGCAGTTGCATCAGTGTCACAGTCAAAACCATCTGATTTTTAAGGGCTATCACAATTTTTGCATAAGTTGTCAAATACATGGTAAAAGATGAGTAAATAACAGGGTGTATCTGACTCTCAAATTCCATTTCCCAAATAAACTGATGGAAATATTTAAATGGGGCCATGAACCAAGCAAGGCTTGCCAAACTGTTTTTTTGGCCAGTTAGAGATCCCTATAAGCTGTTCCATTCCAAGTCAGAGCCAATTTTGGTTACTCAGTGGTGGATGCTTTATGACAGGGGTTCTGAGCAAGTGCTTCCTAAACAGCTGCTCATACAAGAACTACTGTGTATGGACAGACCAGAGTCATTACTGTGACCCCTGACTAGTGTTTCAGTCACCCATTCAAGCAACAGATAAATACCAAACTAAAAATAGCAAGTCCAGGGCCCAGGGTAATATTTTCAGTCACCTACATAATAGGCTCTTTTGAAAACTTGTTAAAACACAGGATACCAATGAACTGATTTGATTAAAAAATCTCCAAGTTGTGTGTGTATGCATTTGTTTTCCTTTTACAAAATTCCATTCAGCAGTTAATTAGAGGAAAAAATACTTCTGTTCATTCTTTGCAAATTACTTCCTTAGCTTCCATAGACTAATGAATAAATAAATAAATTAATTAATAAACTGAGAGGGGAAAAAATCTTGAACAGAAGTGGGGAAAAGAAAAGTAAAAGGATCTGTTATTTAAAGTAAAGGATCTGTTATTTATCTTTCTTGGCCAAGGCACCTGCACAAGCCTCCAGTGCTGTTCATGGAGTTGCAGGCTGTATCCAACACTCTGTGAGTTACCTCCCTGCTGCTGATGGGAGAATGAAGCCAGTGAAATGTGGCAGCCAGCCCAGGCATCTAAATAAAGAGGAATGGTCTTCTGAAAGAGCACAGAAAGCCTTCCTTCCAGTAAGAAAACTTGATGGGTGTGCTGGTGACCAACAGTAGGCAGTGTGTCTGCTAGGCAAGCATGACCTCAACTGAGTTGGCAGAGTTCTAAGTGCAATAAAACTTAGTTTTTCTCCTAACACACTATTCTTTCAATAGCAGCTTGTGACCCTGCTAGCAAGCAGGCTGGAGAACTGTGGAAAGAGAGGAACCAAGATTTCTTCTTCTGCAGAGGCACTACATTTTCATATGGTCTATATAAACTCAAAGGCAACTCTGACAGTAGTGGTCACATTGATGCAGAAATGTAAAGTGAATTTTAATGGCTAGTTTGCCCAAACTGATTAAAGACAGCCCCTGATCTCCATTTGAAAATCCCATTGCCACCACTCCTGGGTGTAGGTAGGCCCTAATCTATATTGAAACAGCTTGTGGAAATGTTCTGTTGCAAGTTGCTAATATTATAAGGCTCTACCTTCAAGTTGATCCAGCAATGTTTTTTCAACTGCTTGCTCTGTTGTTTGGGAAGTGGTACCATGTTATATTTGAAGCTTCATGTTGGCATAACTGTGTGGCACTGAGGCAGTTTAGTTTCTATATATTGAGTTTTCAGAAACTGGCCCTGCCTCCCCTTCCCTGAGTAACTTCAATAAGGGTTTTGGCAGTGCTTGTACCTGTCTCACTGTGCTTTAGCTTAACTTCCCCTTTCCCCTCCTTCAGCTGACTTTTTGATATAGTTGGCTGTTTTATTTTTCCCTTACTCCTTATACAGGTTAAAATGTTATGCTAACCATGTTGTGATGTAGGACCTAACAGCTGACTTAAGTTTAGTGCCTGTAAGGAGTTTGTCTGGAGGAAATCATGGTGTGTTGCCATCATCTTTCTGTCCTCTAACCTTCTAACTGAAGGAAAGGCAAAACTGCAGTGGCATCTGCAAAGACAGCAGCTGACTCTGTGTTGAATGTCAGTGCAGAAAGGCTTGTGTTCTAGGGGAGGGTGAAGATATTCAGGGACGCTGGGTGGGGAGACCTGTGCTCTGGATGTGGATGTCCTTTCCCCATCCTCTTTAAGGGAGAGCTTTCTATCCTCTTTATAAAGGGAGCTTTCACAGGAATTGCCTTAAGGGATTGATGTTCTTATTTCTGCCCAAAACCCTGGTCCCTCCTTGCTGATAGAGGGACCCCACCTGGAATAAAGGTGCAAGAGCCTTCTGTTCTTTTGTATCACCTGAGTGCCAGGATTGTGCTGTTGCCATTTTTGTGTATTTGCATGCTATTTTACAGTAAAAACTTTGGGGTGCATTTGCTGCTTTAGGGGGCTGATTCTTGGAATGAAACTTGAAATTGGAATAGCATGTCTGTTTCATCTGCTCTACTGTTACTTGAGAACCAAGAGGAGAGGGTGATCTATGACAGTGCCAGCTTGAAGCAAACAGCGATTTACAGTCACTGAGGCAAGAGAAAGACCCAGCTTGGGCAATGAGATGGAAGGACTTGGCTTGAGTGGGTGATCCTCCCCTGATTATTAAAAATATCAGTTGTTTTAATGAGGTTCACAATAGAATTTAAGTGTTTTGTGTGTATTATATATCCATTGCCATATTAATGTATTTTTCACTTCCACTTGAAGTGTGAAGTTGCAGCCGTACCTAACTGCTGGCATATACATGGACATTAAGATGCTTTTATACTTGGGGGATTCCCAGGAATTTTCAAATGTTTAACACCATGTTTTTTATTTGTAATTGTTTCTAAGTAAGGAACTTTGACCTGTTTTTGACCATTGTTAAGTAACATTAACATAAAGGATGAGTGTTCCAGTTGCCCAAGGGTTATATCCTTATATAGGGTTTGTTCTGCTTGAGATCATTCTGTTCTAATTCCTTCTTCCTTCCCACCACCCAAACTCAAACCCCACAAATCTGTGACTTACTCTCATTACTTATTCTTTCTAGCAACTTGCAAAAGTACTAATTGACAAGTCATGTCAGGTAATATAACTCACAGAGGGAGCATGTCCCTGTTGTTTGACTCTAAATCTCTAAATTTGTCATTATATAGACTGATTAAATCAAAACTTTGTGTCCTTTTTTCTGTAAGGAACATACTGCTCAAACTGGTCTCCTAATTGTATGACAAGAAAACATAATGGAGATGGTGATGGTTATGGAGGCCGAGAATTCCTAACAATGCTCTTTCAGGAAAGGCTGACTAGGCTGTGGGATAAGGCATGATTTTTCAATTATCCAAGGAGTATAATGGTATCCTTTTAACATATAATCCTAAGCTTTTTCTTATAGTGTGTCTCTGGCTGGGAGAAACACACACCTAACTTGCATACTGGCCTGGATCTGGGATGCTGTTAGGTTATGCTTTAGATCTTGGAGCTTGAGAGTGCTCCCTGTTCCCTGGCTTCAGACATGAATCTCCAACATATTTCCTAGTTGAGATTTCCTTGTAATATTATGCGTACTTCCTAATATAAGCTTGGGGCTTTTTCCCACTTATCTACTAACCAACACGGGGAAATTGGCAGATGCAGACAGGCTTTTTAAAAGCTGTTTCTTTCTTCTCTGAGCCAGGTGGTTGTGGGCAAGCTTTGGTCTGGAAATCTAATTGCTGTGATAATAAACTATGGCACTTGAATATAAATGCTCTGCCAACAGGGTTTGTTCTCTTGGTTTGAAATCTGCCCTAATGCAGCTACGTTTTCTGGACCATGCAGTTTGTGCATACTGGCTGAGCAAGCTGTGATCCAGCTATGCCTGCCTGTGTAAACACCATCACTGTGTGTTTAAGTGTCTGTCCATCTTTCTCACCTTTTCTGCAGCTTTGTTTCATCCTCTATATTGCTGGACTTGGCAAATTCCAACGTAAGCTCCCCCTCTGCTTCACAGCAAGGTCTGTAGTCCTCTATGCAGAGCTACATAAGCATAGTTCTTGGCATTACTCTTGAATTAACAACGGATAAACACACTTAAAATGTGGAACTAGTCCAAATTGAAATAATCTGAGCTGAGGAGGTTCATAGTATGTGCCTGCCTCAGCTGGAATATCTTGGAAAGATTTTTATGTAAGGCTTCAGTTATTTCTGATGTTGAGACTACAATCAGGAAATAAATTTAAAAAGTGGTTTTCCACATTGCTTGAGGACTTTCAACAGCAGAGTTGAAACTCTGGTATGTGTGATTTTGGAAATTTAGGAGGGACCAGATTTGCTGTGCATCTGCATCGGAGATTCCTGTGGCCAGTTTATGAAATTGTTCTCAGTTTAGTCCGGGAACTCCCCTCCTCTTTCACTTGTGCTTGTCATGTGCCTGAACTTGTTGAAGTTTGGCAGTAAGCTCAAAGATTGTCATATGTGAACAAGCTTGCTCTGTGGGCAGCTAGAAGGGGCTGGGCTCTTGCAGTTTCATCTTGGCAGGGAGCCCTCATCACGGTGCCTGGGAGCTGAGTTGCTCCTTTTCCTGCTTCCAGCAGTCCTTTCTCTGGCCCTCGGTTTCAGAGGAGGGGCACAAACGATGGATGTAGAAGCAAATACCTGAAAAGACAGGAGTAGAGGTGGTAGGATTTTGCAGGAAACAAGATGTTAAGTAAAAGCTGAGGAGTACATTTTTAAGAACAGGAGCAGAAGGCAATGTGTACTCGAGGATAAAAGTGAGACTGTTCTCCAGACCGAGAACTACTGAGTAGTAGGGCTGAGAACACCTCTTACTGCTCCACCAGGAGCTTCAGGGGCCCTTGTGTTTGCAAAGTGTTACCTCCCTCTAGTGGTGTGTGCACAAGGCTATGGACTACTGGCTCCGGGGGGGAGGGTTCGCCACGTCTGGACCATATACATAAAACGCCCTGTCCTTGACTTTTATCCAGCCCTTCATACCATGTTCTGTAGATGCAGATGCATTTGGTGCTCCAGTGACATACTGGGCAGCGTGCATAAGCCATTCTTGACAAGTGTGCACTTAGTGTCGCTCCTTTGTTGTGTATTTAAGTGGATCCACGTGATGTCAGACTTGAGGACAGGCTCAGCACAAAGACTTCTGTTAAAGAGCCACGCTGCCACAGATAAATTATGATTATTCATAAATAGTAGGATTATTGCCTCAAAATGAGTGGAGAAATCTGGTAACTTTGCCTTGAATGTCTCTGCACTTTTATTCAATAAACAAGAGTGATAGAGGAAGATAGACTTGCTGTTGGTGGAAGAGGCTGCTGCTCTGGTTAGAACAGATTGGGTACAACACTCCTAGTTGGAGCCAAGACAGAATGGCATGTGCTCAGGAGTGTGGGGCCTTGGTCTCTGTATTGCCTTTGATATTCCACCTTCAGTGACTGGTTGATAATGAGATAAGTGCTTGATGGGGGAGAAAATAATATGTAATTGCATGTTAAAGATTTTATCATACTGGGAGGAGCAGTGTCCTAAATGTGTTCACTGATTATCAGCAGTACAAACTAATATTCACTGTTGCATGAACTGCTTCACCTGGACCAAAAGAAATTACAGCTAATTTTCTTTTTTCATGTCTTACATTAGATCATCATGTCTGCCTGCTCATTACTGCACTGAATATTTTAGGATTGGAGAAAACACGCTGTCATTTAGTAATTGGGTTTTATCACTGACGATTCTTGTTCTTACTGCAAATTTCATGAACCCTGGCACTTTTGAGTACCTTCTTGCTGTCTTCAGCATCCTTTCCTAATCTTCTCTTCCTCACACCAATCAATAGGAGCAGTCTTTTTGTCTTTCAAATAGCTTTATTTTAGCTGTGTATTTTGACTCTGCCCTTAATTAGGATTGGCTTTAAATAAAAAAGAGCTTCCTTTAATTCTGAATTAATAATTTTTGTTCACTTAAACTATTTTTTTTTCACTTTTATAATTTTTGCCCTCATGCATAAGTCCCCTCAAACAGCTGAATGCTTTGAAACAAGACCCATGTAAGTTTTTCTTTTTTGTTTCCTAAAAATTACTATTTGGTCACATTCATTTACCTGGGCTAAGTGCAATCCATTCATAATCCCACCAGGTTAGATATACAACCAACGACTTCAAGTCCTGGTAATTTATGGGGTTTTTTATTTATCATCCTGAGACTTGCACCCCTGTCTTGCAGTGCCATCCATGTCTGCAGATGAACTGGCTTAGCATTGCATTTATTAGATGCCTGTTCTAAAAGAAATAAATATTTTCATATATTAAATGGATATTTCCAGATAAACTGGTCCTATTTTCTAGTTTGGTTTTGATCACTTACTGGCAATCATCCAGGACTCCTAGAGAAAACCCTGATTCATACAATCTGAAACATTTGTATGTCTGAATTGTATGGTCATCTTTCCTCTCCCCCCTCTACCCCCTCTCCCCCCTGTTATCCTTTCCTGCTGTTTCCAAACTCACTATAAAAACAATGGCTTTAACTTTTCATGCTGCATTTAGCTTCTCCTTTCTTTTCCAGATTTAAAATCTAAAGTAAAAATCAAACAAGCCTATTTAATTATTTCCCAGCATGGCAAATGTGATGATGCACAGTGAATGACAGTGAGGGTGTGGGATAATAGGTTAATTTGCCAGTTGGATTTATAGTGGGAAATTATCCATAGGGCTACCATTGCCCTTTAAATTTTAAAGCCTCCAATAAATGTTTAATTAGTAGCTACTTGGAATGATGTCAGACCTGCTTTTGCTGTACTGGAGGTGCTGTCCTCAGGGTCACTAGACTGGAGTGTGCAAGTGTTCTTCAAGATGCCCCTGCAAAATCCAGCACTTTGGCTTAGGCTGCTGTGGGAGCTGGTTTTGAAGACCTTTCTCTGGCCTCACTAATGGATGTTCAGCAGCTGTTTCTGTTTCATTCACCACTGCCAGCTGGAGAGGTTGTAATGTCTTAAACTGCTACAGCTATTTACTACTTAATGCACATCTGTGCCCAAGGTCTTTTGCCAGTAGCATGCAAAGAATTCATTCAACCTAAAGAGTAATGGGGCTGTCTTTCAATGCAAGGTTGAATTTAAGTTGCATTAAATGTCATGGAAGTTGTCTTTGGTATTTTCTGACTTTTGAATGATTAAGCAGAAATCAGCTCATGTTCTGGCTGCGTTGTCAGTGCAGACTGCAGAGGGTGCTTAAAAGGAGAGTGTCCATCCTCCTCTCCCCCAGGAGTTTCGATAGATGTTTGCACCCAGAACCCCCACACTCCTTCTATTTTAGCTTTTCTGGGGGCTGCTCCCTGTCAGCATGCTGCTAGTGGTTTCTTGTTGTCATCCCATCATCTGCTGTTTGCATCACTTTGTCTCCCTCTTACCGGAGCAGAGCAGGTAGCAGTGTTTGTTTTCTTGCACAGCCTCATGACTGAAACAAGACCCTTAAAATACCATCCTTTGGCTATTCACAGACCCTTTCAGGCTTGGCCCAGCCCAGTCTGTATCTAGCTGCTGAATTGTAATTGGAGCAACCAGACTAATCTCACCAATAAAATCTGTCAAACAGAAGGCATGACTTTGTTTTTCCTCCCTCTGTCATTACAGCTGTTATGGAGCGGTCAGGCTCACGACCTAAGGGCATGTTTTTCATGCCTAACCTAAAACTCTTCGGATCATGCAGGCACAGTAGTTCAGATAGAGAAAAGGTGTTTTGATTTGTTTGTTCATTCAGCCAAAAAGAAGAGCAAGAGTTACATTTTTGGGCTTCCCCCTCCATTTCTGTTGTGTATCAAAGTTCAAATCTGCTGTGAAGTGAAGAAGATACACATGATCTTTTACAGAAAATGTAACTTAATTGAATGTCACTGTGTCAGGTACAATTATAGTACCTTGTTTCAGATATATTTGTAATTTATTTTTATCACGTTCTGTGATGTACAGGAGCTGTGTTACCTCTTATACCAAAGTTTCAGTGAACTGCTGGTGTGGTTGCCCTCTGAAGGGATGGCACTGTGAACCTTGAAGATGTAGGACAAAGTTGATTTGAAGAAGATAAGAGGGAAGAGGGATAGAAGAAAGGATTTCTTCCACTCAGCTAGTACCATTTAGAGTAAAACTTACCTTTCAGGAGCACTCAACTTCAATGAAGTGTGATCACAAAAAAGCATTATATACCTTCTAGGCAATTTCCCCTCGTTGCTGCTTTTCAACATTGTTTCAGTTTGCTAGAATGCTGCTCCAAGAGACAAGAGTTCAAAATGTGTATCAGACAAAATATTCAATGTGCTGGACAGCACTTCTGAATGCAGACATATGCACAATTGCTATTTACACAGTTCAATGGATGTGTGTTTTGATAAGTTTACAATATTACCAGTAATTCCAGACACCCTGTCTTAACAGTATTTAGGATGAGCTGCTTACATAAAATGTTCAGGAGGTTTACTACCTATGTGGGGAATTTGTGGTTCTTCATGTGACATGGGAATTAGCATAGAGTTGGGATAGTAAGCTACTAAGTAACTGTACCACTGTTATGGATTATTCTTTATTCTTTCCAATACTGATGGCTTTTACTGAATATATAGCCTATGGAACATTTTCCTTCCTCTTGTTTAAATTGTTAGTGAATCTGTTGCATTGGGTTAGAAATTCCCATACTGCCAGACTGTGTTACAGTAATTGGTATCTTTACTTCATCTCAGTAAATGTCCATGCTTCCTTTCTCACCAGGCTGATTGGGCAAAGGGTGTGCTTCATGTATTTTTGTTCATTGGATCTAACTGCATGCATGACTGTGCTATAGTGTTCTTGCACACTTTCCTTCAGAGATGGGGAATGGGAAACTTAATCATCCAACTTCTGTCCTTCCTACTCACACTCAGAGATGTTGAACAGTTGGCATTTTAGCTGGAGGTTGATACAGCTGTCCATTTGCTATTTTGGTGCTTAACTTTGCTTAGATTACCTTGAACTAACACCTTTATTGCTAACGTTTGGACTTTTACGGAGTAGAATAATTTTGTTATTACCTGAGGCAGTGACTATTGGAGCTGTTAGATTATTTCACAACTGTTGAAACTTCTGCAACTTGCTAGAACCACCACATTTTAAAAAGATGTTTCTTTAAAGGATCTTCAAAGGTGTTGGTGGGGTACAAGAAGGCAGCAGTTGCTGCTGTGGTCTTTTTGCTTCATGCTGACTCCTAAGTCCACCTTCCCCTTTGGAGGCTTTCGGGTCCCTGTTTTCATTAGGTAGGTGCCCAAGTGATGCCACATCAGCGAATTGATTGTGGCAGTGTACTTGTGGGGGAGGAGTCTTGCAGTGCCCATGTTATGGCTTAGATGGAGGAGGGACAACAGAGGAGTTGTGTGCCATGGCACTGAGGCTGCTGTCAAGGCTGGACTTGGTATGTTGAGTGGCTGAGACCAGAGTTTTGTGTGTGCAACAGGGAGTTGCTTAACAATTTTGATGAGGAAATGTATAAAATGGCCATCAGAATGTTTTTTGCGTAACTGAAAATGAAATAAATGGTGATGTCTGAGGATGATAAATTCTCATTGGGATTTTTGAGCTCAGAGGTACTTCAAAATGTATGGACTGCTGCTCTGACTCAGGGAACAAGACATCTGATGTGTTGGTGATGCAAAGAGAGAAAGAAGTGTGTGGATGGAGGAGATTTAGGAAAAATTCTCTAAAATAGTCTGTGCCTTAGACTTTGTGCTTCACTGCAGGTACTGAAAATCTGAGTTCTTCTGATGGAACATGTATGTCATCCTTTTAAGCCAACCTTGCATAAGGCAGATCTTCCACAGTGTTACCAAGAAAAACGGTCCACTCAAAAATGCTTTCAAAACAATTTTGTGGCTTGCTGCTGTTGTTGTCTACTTCTTCTTCCTTCTATTTTTTGTTCTTCATCCTCTTGCCCAGTATTGTGAGAATAGCATGACTTGTCATGCTGGCCATGAGTTAATAACATGTCCTGGCTGTGAGCAAAGGATTGCCTAAGAGCTGTCGCCTCCTCTGAGGCTGGGGCTTGGCCTGATGTTGGCCTGAGAGCAAAGAATCAGGCCACTGTCCCCTATTGATTTCCTTGTCTGGCTCCAGGAGGATGGGTTTGTGTGCTATCACTAGGCTGCTTTTGGGATTAGTTAAAAGATGGCTCCATGGACTAAGTGTGTATTTTTGCATTTCAGGAAGAAGAAATGCCAGAGGTAGAAATTGACATTGATGACCTTCTTGATGCAGCCAATGAAGAGGAGAGAGCTCTCAAATTACAGGTAATATTATTTTATTATTTTAAATTGGAAGTTAGCAGTAATGCATCTGGGTCGATATCTTGTGTTTGATTGAATCCACTGTAAATGTAGAATTAGAATGGAGAGGTTCCTAGGTCTGGTCTAACATAGTCTACCAGTTTATTCAAAGGGAATCAAAATCCTTTTAGATAAAAGAAAATTTGGAAGATAGGTGATAACACTAGTAAATAAAAGTTCAAAGAGCCCAGTAATACAGGGAAATATGCTAAGCCAAATTAGCCTCATTCCAATTTTTACAAGTATATAAAATAAAGAACAGAAAACATGGGAAAATGAAGAACAGCACATGGAAAAAGCTATATGACTGAGAGTCGGTTATGATGACCAGATGGTTTCTGTGATGCACTTCAGCAGTAGAAAGGTGTGTACAAATGTATACAGACCAGAAATCCTCCCTTGTGCTTAGATTACTGGCAGTTATTTCTGTCTCTACCAGATAGAAATTGGAACCCATCAAAAAGTTCAAAGAAAGGGTAAGATGGTCAAGAACACGAATTAGTAGGGAAATTCAAAAGCTATCTGCTGAAATTACGCAGTTTAAACCAACTTTCTAAATCTTTGAATCTTGTGTAAGGTAGGAGTTAATGAATGGAAGAATGAGGGGGAGAAGAAAAGAAACATCATTGCCTTAATATCTCTCTCTCTAAATCAATATATAAAACCAATAGGAAATGTCTCCATTTGTAATCTTTTCAGATGCACTAAGAAAAGGAAAACTGTTCCAGAGTTGTGGCTTGCCTTCAGCTTGCTTCTGGGAGGTGACTAATGCGGTGATTCTATGCAGCACATCTCATTTTAGTGCCTGTTAGCACCATTTTCCTGGTGCCCACTGGCCAGCCACAGGGACATGGGGCATGGCCCCAGGCTCTTTGCTCTGCATTCGTAAATAGCTTTGCTGCTTCTGCCTAAACTAGCTACAGCAGCCTCCTGCTAGGAATGCCTTGCTAGGAATAACTAACATCTCTGTTTCTGCATTGCAAAGACTCTCATGTCCTCACAGAATGCTGCCTTTCACCTGTCTGTTCCTGGGAGAAATGTTCTTGGATTCTCCTCCTCATCTCAGTTTTTCTTGGAGACAGGGATTTTGTAACTTCCTGCCTGGGGAAAGAAGCCATTCTCTCCTGGTACAAATTCTGATCTACACAGGGAGCAAAGATGACTTGTATAACTCTGGGTTTTCAGTAACATCATCATTCAGTGATTCCAGTTCTTGCTCCTTTTCTTTCTCCCCTCCCTTTCCAGGTTTCATACCATGTTGTTTATGTTCACTATTACTCTGTATGGATACTGACACTGTCATATTTTGCTTCTAGGAAACTCTTGTAGATTGCTACAAACCAACAGAGGTAAAATACTTTTTTAAAATGCTATTAACCTATGGAAACGGTAGTTATGTTCAAGCTAAAATAACCTTATTTTTATTCTTATGATAAAGTAACTAGATGAATATTAATGGCTAGCTGATAGACTTGGAGCTTTATATCCTGCAAATTGCCTAAGAGCTTTGTTTGTGCCTGTCACTTTGCTACAGTAGGAATGTGATCGTACCCTGTGGAGGAACTGCTGATCATTCCTGCTGAACTATCAATATTGTTTGCTGTAAGGTCCTCACTGATTATACTGACTTTTAAAGCTGCCATGTTATAAGAAAACTAAATATAGTTCTCATCAGATGGCTAAAATATTTGCATGTTGAACTGTGCTCTTTACTGTGAAATCATTTGGTTTTATCTAGGACAGTGAAATTTATTCTGAGAACTGCAGATATGCAGATGTGCAGCTCGGCTAATTGTTTGTGTGAATGGACTTAAATAAAATTGTGGGATAACCTGTACTAGCAGTATTTAGTTACTCAACTTTCAACTTGTGTATCTATTAATGTGTCCAATGCCAATATAGCCTGCTTTTCATACAGTAATATGTGCTTACTAGCAAGAGTAAATATTGTAAAAAACCCTCTTGGACTCATTGTAAAAATCAAAAGTCTAGGTCATGGGTCAGTTTGTTAGTTCCATTTATGGTCAGTTTTTTCCCATGAGTGGCTGCTGTACAGTATTTAATAGAGGGCTTGGCTTACAGGATTCCTCTTGTCAGAGACCTTTCAGCTGTGCATGACTAGAAGCCAGGTTTTTGGTTTTGAAACAAGGCTGCACATAGGTTGGTTCTTCTGTAATATCTGCAGCTGTAGCCACATAAACTGGTGGGGCTTAAGGATAGTCAGACTATCAGGAAGAACTGCTGGTGCAGTTGAATAGGCACTTCACAGTCCATGAGATGTTTTCTTCAAGGCTTTTCCATTATTATTAGTTCCTATGGTAGGTTGGGAAGATTCTCCAGAATTGCTATTATAGTTGCTGGTACAATCATTTTGACAGCACAGGGAATTGACCCAGAAAGACTCACCTGAGAACACCTGTGGAGTTTGTTGTGTGTTGTGCCTTGGTTGCCTTACAGCAGATAACACAGGTCTCCCATTATGGAGATGCCATAATGCCAAGTTTTCAGCTGTCTCACTGTAGTAATGCCACACCACAGATGACCCTGTCAGCCTTCTCCAGGCAAGTGCTATTGAACCTTGGTGGCTCTTCTTAAGATAGGTGTGAAGGCAAATACAGCATGTGGAGTCTGACGTGGCTCTTGTCAGAGGCTACTAAGAGAAAGCTCAAGTCATGACTAGGTGGGAGGAACAGGTTGCCAAAAGCTTAACAGTCACTCATGTGCTGACCTCTTATCTCTATGTTATCTGAAGGCAGAGATCAAATAATTAGTCTTCCTTCTTCATTAAACATGTCATATGAAAGTTTTTTTTTTTTTAGCTGTGAAGTTTGACCCAATGCAAGGACAGATTGCAGGGAGCTGATAAGGGTACATGACAGATGTCAGCAAGTGTTCCATGGGAAACCTTGGTTGTACAGGAAAGATTTGTGCCATACTGGTAAATTAAGTTGGTGTGGTAGAGGAAACAACATCCTGGACATGTGTCCTTGTCTGCCCTTAAGGCACGTGGATGAAGGTGAGATTTTAATACTGAACTGGTGACTTGTCTCTTCAGGCCTCTGTGGATGGGATGGAGGCAGTTGCCTTATCTAGGAGAATATCCATCTTCCTTTAATCTTTAGAGATAGCCAAGTTGAGAGGGTACTTAATCCACTCACTCTCTACAGCTACCTGAAAGGAGGCTGTAGACAGGTGGGGTTGGCCTCTTCTCCCAGGAACTAGTGATAGGAGAAGAGGATGGCCTCTAGCTATTGCAGGGGAGTTTAGGATAGACATTAGGAAAAAATGCTTCACAAAAGGGTTGATAGATGTTGGCATGGGCTGCCCAAGAAATTGTGGAATCACTACCATGGAGCTGTTAAAGTACTTCATGCCATGGTCTAGTCGACTAGGTGGTGTTTGGTCATAGTTTGAACTCAATCTCAGAGGCCTTTTCCAACTTAAATGATTCTGTGATTGTGTGAGGATAGTTTCCAAAATGAATCACATCCCAGGACTATTTTACAACAGCAACTTTTCTTCATCTATGGCATGATAAGCCCAGTAATACTGCATGACTGATAGCTCAGGCCACTTAAAAATAGTGATTTTTATCCTGCCATGTGTGGACTAAGAAGGGCCTTTTCATTGGCTTAAACTTGCTGTATGAGGATCCACACCTTATCTAGAAAATCTGCAATCCTTTTATATTTGCACTCATTCAAAACTATTGAGGTAGTTGGCTTGTGAAAGGATTTTTAGAAGATTTATGGATAATGGATATGAGTTAATGGAATTTCTCCTGACCAATGAAGTACAGTCTGTCAAGTGCACAAGGGGTCTTATCATCAAGAGTTATACAATTTGCAAAAAGTAGTAATCTCTAACTGGGGAGAAAGTTATGTAATATGATGGCCCTGCTATTCAGAACATTTAGAAAAATGGTACAGGCAGAAAGCTTAATAACTCCAAACTCTTACCCAACTGTTAAAAAAACCCTCTAAACCTGAAAATGTATGTCTTAAGTCAGTTTTGCTTAGTATTTTCCATTTAGACTAAAGGTTAGGGAAAGACTGAGGAACTTCTATATGTATCCTGGATTGACTTTTCATCAGAGGAAGCTGAGTTATCCAGGTCACTTAAAAGATGGAAGGAGTTCCCAGCCTCTTTATTAATTTGGCCAAAGATAATAGCTGACAGTAACTTATGAGGAACTGTTACAAAACCTTTGTTCTAATGGAAATACAGCTAGACTTTTGAATGTGCTTTAAAATATTAAAAGCTTTTCTTAAGTAGCAGTTATGACTGTTTTAATTTGTATGGAAATATGCTTAATGAGGGACCTTTATGTAAAGACTTATTATGTATGCAAAGTTAAAGGATATAGTATCTGCTAAATCAGTGCCATAATCAAATTTTGGATCTGAGCTTTTGTAATTGAAGAAGAGCAGGGAGCAGCATCCCATTCCTGCATCATCTGTGTGTCAGAGCAAACAGTTCTTCATACAGTCCCACACATCACCTGTGGAAAATCCCACTCTGACTTTTGTCAAGTTGCTGTTTCAGTTCTATCTGATGTTGTGTCATGATCTGATGGTGGAGGATCTTAATGTTAGCAGGGAATAGAACAAATGTAAATATAATCTGCAATCTTGATGATGATGTTTAGATACTTCACTACACTCTTATTTAGGATAGGAAGACAGTTGTGATTGTGAAATCAATGAGGTTTTTTTCAAGGCATGTATTTTGAAGAAGGCTGACTAAATCTGTATTGCTGTTATCTCTGCTATTGGTAACAGCAAGGCCACTCATTTAGACTGGACATTGTCGATAATCTGAAATATTTGTGGCTGATGTGAATTAGAGCTTCCACTAGTGGGACTGCCAATGTAATGACAGGAGAAATTACAAGGAAACTCTTAAACTACTTTGGGAGAGAAATCCAGTGAGTGAGCAATTTTTATGCTTACTGACTCCAAAAGATGCAGCTGAGCAACACAAGATAATACAGATAATGAGGGTTTGAAGAGAACTGGATAAATTAGATTTGCAGTTTATTTTCTTCTTTCTTTTTTTATAGAAGCATAGCAAGCTTCAGATGAATGCATTGGAGATCTCTCCCATTCAGGAATGATCTATTTTGTTAGCATAGTTTTTCACTTAGTGCAAAATGGGAGAAAAAGGAGATGAAGTTGCATCATTAAAGAAAGTTACACTCTGGAAACTTCTATTAATAATTTTCAATGTGGTTTGCAAACAAACTGCTGAATTGTTGTGCATATTTTCTGGAGAACTTGGACAGAGATTTAAGTTACTGACTATTCAATTACTTCAGTGGTTGGACTATTTCAGCCGCTTTTAACACTTTTGAAAAAGGTAGAGATGCATTTACTAAACTATGTTTCTGCAAGTTTAATTCCTAGTTGTAGCAAATGAAAGGCTTGTGATGCAACTTTTTAGAGTGGTCTAGACACTGTGGTTTTTAAAGATAAAAGCTGTTTTGTGTATTTATTGATAAAATGTATGTTTTTATTATGCAGGCATGAATAGAAAGCTCAATGCTTCTGAAACAGAACCACATAATGTTTGAAGGATCATATGTTTATTTTGGTCCTAATATGCTATGAATTATTTTAAGTTAACGTTACTGTTTGTTTTTTCTATATTATTGCAAGGCAGCAGTATGTGGGGATACCCACAAGAAGCAATAGTCACTGCAGATGTGTCCTAAAGCATCAGTGCAATGTGCTATCTTATATCTGGGCAAGCTGATGGGTGGTAAATTATTAAGTCACAGCAAATTTATTTTGTGTTTACATTACTTGAAATAGGAGATTTTGTAGAGAAAAAAGGTTAGAAAACATGCTTGTTTGAAAGCAGTGCAGGCAGATGCATTTCCAGTAAAACATGATTTCTGGTTCATCTATTTGACCACTGAATTCAGTGAACTAAACCTTCTTATGTGCCTGCTGAGATCTGCCCTATATTGTACTACACCGTTGGAGGGAATTAAGCTTGCATGCTTTCATTTCTGCAAGTACTCATGAATACAACTTATAAATACCCATAGAAATATCAGAATGGATGAGAAAGTGGTGATTTGACAAGAATAAGCTGTGTTTGTTTACATGCTGCCAAACTGGAGAATAAATGGGCTGCAAGTCTTTATCATAGCTAAGCTTTGTGGTATGTAGTTAGTGCCTTATACAGAGCTCACCAAGAAGCTAAATTGCTGCAAAAATTTCCTGCTCTGGACACTGATGGTGCTGTGGCCTCACTGGGGAGGGAATCATTCAGTGAGGCTCCAGAGATGCTCTACTGGTTCTTGCTAATAGAAAGCATCTTCTGGCCCTGTTCTCCCACAGCAGTTCCCTTCTTTCTGTACAATTGGCTTTGGGGTGGTTTGAGCCTGTGTAGAAAAAAAGGTGTTTGGCAGTAAAATGGGTTATTATTTAGGTTCTTTCCCGCACAGCTGTGGGATTGCTCTCCAGGCTGTCTTTAGTTTTTACATCCAACTAATGAAGCCATCTCCAAGAAATAGCCTTGGGCAAACAGTTAAGAAAATCTTGGGTTTTGGCCTGGCTACAGGGAAGTAAAGCTGTGAAGGAAAGCTGACTTAGGATTCATTTCATGCTCTAGTGAAGCAGGAGGACTAGAAACTCTAAATTTTAGTTTAAAAACCAGTGCTACTACATGTGTCCTGTTTGAGGATGAGAAATATGGAGAGGCAGAGTCTAATTAGTCTCCAGAATTAATTGGAAGACTTGAATAGGAAGCCTGGAATTCATTGTCTGTCAAATAACCTCATTAAAACAATGAGTCACACCACCAAAGCAGAAAGGTGAAGTGATTTCCTCCCCTTTCCTGAGTTATCATTTCACCTTTGTTTTTCGCCTTTATTATTTTTTTGCCTGAGGCTGAATATAGATGAGTTCAAATGAACTATAGATTTAGTCTGTCTCTCATTAAAATTTTCCTTTAGAATTAGAAAGATGTCTTCTAGAAACAATGATTTAGTATTACAAATTACCAAGATTTTCAATACTTGTAACAAGGGTGCCTCCTTGCAGAAAATCTGCAAAAAAGAATTTTAACTAAGTTTGCATTCATTTTTACTCTTCTTAAAAATATTTTATTTACCAAGGCACAAAGTGCTGGTGTGAGGTTTTTTTTTTTTTTTTTGTATTAGAAGTGCATGTAGCCTGTGTATTCCTGGCTATAAACCTTCAAGGAATAATGAATAAGTTCTTGAATCCTTAGCTGAATTATTCTTGTTTTTTAACTCCATGAATTAAATCAGTATATATAAGTAGATAATTCAACCTGTATTACAGAAGTGCTTTTAAAATAGATTAATACATGATCAGCTTTCAAACATCTGATGCTAAATTTCAGTGTATCTTGTTAGAGAGGATTTCAGTAAAATGCTCTGTGTAAAATGATTTTTGTGTACAAGGTGGAGATAGATGTGGCTATTAAGTCTTGACTCAAATGGCCACAAGGAACAACACTGCAATTTTTGAGCAATGGTTTGAGAAAAGAAAATGGGTATTGCTGACATAAACCTGAGTTGGTTAGGTACAAAATGAAGGTTTGTGGAAATGCTGTGAAGTCTCCTTTCCTGCCTCCATGAGGGAAAATGTGCATCTTTTCTAGAACGCTGCTTTTCCTTTGTGGGGAACTGCAGAGCAAGAAAGGCACAAGCACTGGAGCACAACTGTGTTAATGACAGACAGCTCTATGTAAGTGTCAGATGCAAAGTGATATTTAAATCAGAAATGTGCTGAACCAGTGTTGTGGTTTGGATGTCCATGGGAAGTGCACAACAGTGTCAGTGCATTATGTAAAATGTTTGCCACATGCAAAATGCTCTTGTTGGATGTTACTCTTTGGTACTGCAGACCATCATTTCAAGGAAAAAAAAAGTTCCTGAGGGATAAAGCATTTTAAATTATTATATTTACTTCTTCAAATGACTGCCTTGTCTGCCTTAAGAATAGTTGCAGTTGCTTCAGATCTCCTTTAGAGGGTTAACCCTAGAGTTTGGTTTATTTTGGCAACCCTAAGAAGTTTCCAGGTGGCATTAAAACTTCAAGCAATTATCTTGTTTTGCAAAAGAAGGTGCTTGTGATAACTCTACGAAGCATAAGGGAAGGAATTCCTCTCTTTTGCTGTAATGCCATGTTAAAAAGCATCTGACCCCTGGCTACATTTCATATCTAAGGGAAACTTGATCCAGACTCTACTGAGTTGTGGGAGAATGGGCAGAGGAATGGCAGGGTGGAATATCTCTACATAATAAATAACTACAGAATACCATATATGTCCCTGTCCACTCTGCAGATGCCCCTTCCCATAAGGCTCTTACTTTTATGTAGCTGCTAGACAGAGTTTCCAGATGCAGAGTCTTCTTGTAGAGTGTTTGTGGCTTGAACAGACAATTTAAAAGGTTTTTCTAAGGGAAGAACTTCACTTCAGCCACAGCTGTCTTAATCTAATGGGGCTATAGTTTTGGGTTTTTTTTTTAATGGAAAGCCTTCATGCCATATAGTTTTGCATTATCTAACAGTGTCCTTACAGTGATGATATGATGACACAGAACTAATGCAAAGTTTGTTGAAAGCTGTGAATTTTTAGTCGGTCTGTCTTCCTCCTTATTCTGATTTTTTAGTGGAGAAATACTGGATTGTGAAAAGTTTAGAGTTGATATTGTTGCACTGGATTGTGCTTTTGTGAAATAAGGCAGCTTCAAGAGCGTGGAGGGAGAGGATTTGGGGGTCTTTAGAAACCTATTTTTTTGGTCATCTTATTAGCCTGTCTGTCCAGATGGGAAGCATGATACTGATATGCATAGATATATTCCTGAAGTGGCCTTCACTTGGTTCAGGGTGGCAGCTCCACTGCTGCTCTGCCTTTGCTGCTGTTCATTGCAGCCACAGGTAGTGTGAATGCAACAATAACCACGGTGCAACAGTACATGCAGTTCACTATAGATGTGCATAATCTGTCAGGAAGGTTTGTTGGGACCATCGTCCCACCAGAAAAACCTGACATATTTCTCAAGTTAAAATACACACATTTACATGGACTTTTCTTATGTTACGTGTAGCACCTTGTAATGCATGTTTTAGTGTGACCTTTTTTGAAAGGTGTTGTCATTTAAGTGGTGACTTTGTTCGCTGGAATTTTTAACTTCAAGCACTCATCCAGGAAATCATGCTCTTAGTTGTTTCATAGAATCATAGAATGGTTTGGGTTGGAAGGGACTTTAAAGATCATCTAGTTTGACTGCCAAGGGCATCCACCACGCTCAAAGCCCTCTCCAACCTGGTTTTTCACATCAACCTAACTGAACATTCCATGTTTACAGCTAGCTGATTTCATAAGAACCTTTTTGTAGGTGTGTACATAGTACTGTGAATAAACATTATTTTCCCAATGTGACAGTAAGGAGGACATTTAGCTTTTAATGCACCTGCAAGAAATTGTATCCCAAAAGAATTTCAGATAATGATGCAAATTTGTAAGCTTCTGTTCTCACACAGTTTAAAAAGAGGAAATCTGCTGAAATAGGGTAAAAGATCACCATGAAGAGGAAAAATAGCTGAGTTTTTTAGCCAGACCAGCTTTCTTGTACAGCTCAATATGCAGCCAACCAAAATACTAGTTCCAGCATGGAGAGTGGCAAGAGAAACACCTCTTCTGGCAAGAGTGCTGATTTCTGCACAGGCTTAAGCTGTGGAAGTATTTTTTGACTGTTTGCATTGTATCCAGCCATAGGTTTTGCTTCATTCAGTAGTTGGTATAAGGCCCTGTGCAGTAAAAGCCTGAAAGATAGGTTATAACTGAGCCAGCACAATCACAAGCTCATTGTTCACAGTTCTGCTGGCTGGGAAGGAAGTGTATAATGTTCCTGGTGATCAGGCCAGAGAAATTCCAGCTTAGCAGTAAAAGCTTAAATAAAAATGTATAGTTCGCATTTCTTTTAAAAAAACTCAATTATGATATTATAGAATCATTAAAATTACTCATATTTTCTTTCTTTTCCTTTTTCCCTAGGAATTTATCAAAGAGCTGCTAACTCGGATAAGAGGAATGAGGAAACTCAGTCCCCCTCAAAAGAAGAGTATATAAATAACTCAAAGTAACAGCACGCTGTAAAAGACATGGCAAGGGAAATGGGACTTTGAATACAAGACCTTTATTAAAATAATTGTCTTTCTCCACAACTTTTTTGATTTTATTCAGTTTTGACTCAAGGAAATTTTTTGTGTGTTTTAAGGGTTCTTTTTAAGTGTCGAATTTTTTTTTTTATCAAAAATATCAGCAATTTGGAAGCTGCTCAACTTTCACTGGAGGATTACTGAAGCAAGTGAAGAGTCCAAGAGTTAATGATGAGGGGCAGCAAGCCTGTGTGATGAATCAGAAGATCTTGTAAATTTACAGAGCTAGGAGACTTCTCCTTGCAACTAGTTGGATAACGTTTCTTAAGTTGGTTGTACATTTAACTCATGGATGTCAAGTTTCTTGTGCTTGTCTGTACATAAATTTTAAAGTGGGTTGTGAATACTGTTTCACATGGATGGAAGGAGAAGTTTGTTATAGTAAATTATTTAGATGGTGGTTATTGCAAATTTGCTACCAGAAGGTACCAATTTAAATTACTAAAATGAATGCTGCCATTTTTCTGAATACCCTTAAAGCAGCCCAGTGAAGAATCTCATCATATCTTCTTGTTTAGACTGCAGCATATGAAAGTTGGGAGTTTTAAGGGCTTAATTTGTAGACTTTAAAGTTATTTGATTGACTTTAATGCTTTGCCAGGATCACTTCCTCTCCACCTCGTGGTGTCTTGGAGCTGTGCTAACCTATACTGAATATGGGCCTGGAGTGATATCTAGAGAAATGTCCATCACCTTTTAAAAGCTGGTTCATGCTTGAGGAAAGGCAGTGATACCAAAATGAATTGCAAGTACTGTATTGCATTTAATGGTGTGGTCTTAATCAAATGCAGATTCCTCTCCTATTAAGGTAGACAAAGAGTAATACAGCCTTTGTTTATGGCTCTGCCCTGAGAAGTGGGGAGACTTCTTAACTTGGGCTCTCTTACTTGTAAGAGCAAGAGCAGAGATCCCTGCTCCCTTCTGGAAAATGTCCTAACTAGAATGTTTGATAAGCTACCATTTACTGGTAGGTGACATTAGTCAGGCATTTTATATCAAGGGTGCTCTGAACATATTTTATTTTTCAAAAGAAGTACATGTTTGTGAATTTTATGTATACTGGCAAGCTTTTTTAATGTATTTAATTTTGTAATGTTTACTGATGATTTTATTTACCAGATATTTACTCAAATAAATGGAACAACTTGTGACTTGTTACATGTACACTTTACAAGACTACTGTTGCTGAGTAGGTTTGTAAATGGAATTGCTTGTCAAAAAGAGAAGCCTGTGAGTTGGTAAGTACATGGGAACCCAGGTGTTCCTTAACTGGCTTTTAATGCACTCAGTATCACTCAGCCCTCGCCCAGTATCACTCAAACTCCTGTGACCTGGTGCACTGCTTCACTTTTGAAAGGCTTCTCCAGATGAGGCCTTCCTTCCCCATGCCCTAGGGAAATTAAAAAGGGGTGGGAAAAAAAAGCTGGGAAATTCTTTCAGATAAATGCTGATAAATTCAGGTAACTTTTTTTTGTCCACCAGAGAGGGACTGTAGGGGAGGGCTTACACTGGGTGGCTTCAGTTTCCTAGTGAAGGTGTGGCAGAAGGGAGTCTTTCAGAAGGAGACACTCTACCTTTCTTCCTTTAGGCACCTTTTTGGATCCTCAAGAATTTCCAGCACCTCTGAAAAAAGACTCACCTGCAGCATTTTAAACTTATATCTTGTATCTTGCTGAAGTTGCAATTTAGGTCTGGTTTTCTAAGGAGTCACCCAGCAGATTTTTTTTTAGAAATGTGAAATGAAACTTGTACTTCAGAGAAATCAGGGCGAACTTGTGAATTCATCTGGTTTTGTGTTGAAATCTCCCACTATTGTTTTCAACGTTATCAGTGGAATGTCTTTGGTTCTGAAAGAGGCCCATGTGTCCAATGTGTCTTGCCGCAAGAATCCTTGTTCTGTGCTCCTTGCAGAGGATCTCATGTAGTAGATCTAAATGACCAAGTTTGTATCAGCATCACCCTTTGAAGGAGAGAATGTTACAAGAAAACTTCCTTAACTGGTGAGGTAAGGGGGCTTTTGGATTTGTCACTTAACTCTGGAGGCAGAAACTGGTGGTGGTATAAAGAAGTCTTAATAGCAAGCCTGATGTTTGAGTGAGCAGGTACTTTTTCTGGAAAGCTTTTTGGTTTATAAACCACTGAGAACCCTTTTCTAAACTGAAAACAATTTAGTATGTCCAAAATGGGAAAGAAGTCTTTTGATTTAAGACTTGCTGGCAATTCTTATGTTCAGAGTTTTGAGATGGCGTCTGAAACAACCCTCAGTTTGAACAATAAGGGTTCTAGTAATTTTTACATCCACAGATGCATTTTGTGACTTCACTGACAATTTCAAATATAACTTTTTTACTTTATAATAACAGTGTGCCAAATCAGATGTCAATTCATGGCAAATGTACTTGTTCTCTGACTACCTACAGCAAAAAATACTATCCACCAATATTTTTTCTTTCACATTGTTTGACTATAATCTGCCCAACCAACTGTACACATGATGTATTTGTGTCTTTTATGCTATTCATCTTGCACTGAAGTAGCTGTGGAAAGTAGCAGTGTACCCCTTTTAAAACTAGTAGCTTTGGTGGTATACTTAGAAATGGTGAAGATAGTCATGGGAAGTGGGACAGTCCTTTCTGTTCTCTTGCCTCATGGAGATGGGATAAGTCGCTTTTGAGAAGGGCTTCCTCTCCTCCAGCTTCACAGGTTTTGCTGTCTTAGAAGTGTCAGTGAGCAAAACCAAGCTCTAAGTAGCCTTTTTTTTTTTTTGCAGCTGGCCTGATTTTCCTGAGGTCTCATTCTTGCAAATTTTTACTTAATGGAGCTACTCTTGGCCTTGGTGTTAGTGAGGGGAGAATTGACCCATTCACTAAAGATTTAATTGTGCTTTATGTCTTTATACTGTGTGGGTGTTCTTGGCTCTGGGGCAATATTCAAGGGAGGTATAAATAACACACTGTTACTGAAACAACTTGAAATTAAATCTTACAGCTCAGTCTCTTCACTGTCTTGGCTGGACAGCTTTCATGAGAAGGGCCAAGTTGCTGCAATGAGAACTTCCTCTGGCCTTTTTAAATGGCTAATGAAAGAAACTGAAGTTCCTTCTTAAATACATAGTGAAGCTGACGTTTTTGTTTTGGAATTGAAGTGCCTCTCCAGTGTAAAAAAATTGCCTGCAACAGCATGTTTTTGGAGTCTGCTTCATGACATAATTAGCTTTTGTATGTTTTACAGCAGGACCTGATAGTTGGCTTAAAAAGAAAAGCAAAGTGCTTGTATAATCATACTTAGTGTGCCTCATGAGGCTGCAGTGACAGGGTGGTGTATTCCTGTCACATAGAAGAAAGGACATGAGCCATTTGTCTACAGGCCTCGTTTTTATTCCTTCCCCCCAACAATGGGGTTCGGTCCTGAAGTTGCCATTCATGCAGGGAACATAAAGTGGAATGCGGAGGGGAGAGTTTCTCTGTTCTCAAGAGAATATGGCCAAGAAAAGATGCAAAATATGTGCTCCGTTTGTGCACTTGAAACTGTTTGACAGATTCTTAGTAAGAATTCTTAGTACTTTATGCTGATAGGTAAAATAGTGTATGTGAAATTGAAATTACTTAGCAATTTATTTCTATATGGTTTTTCAGATTCAAAACAGTCTTAATATAAACATGAAGCTCCAGGGTAAAAAAAAAATTATTGCCAGCCACGTCAGCAGAAGACCTGTTTGAGTGGAAGCTAGAAGAAAATGCAGGTCTTATTCTGAACAAACAGCTGAACTTAAAACTCTGGTGAAGTGCTGTAACAAAAGGAAAAATTGCCTCTTGGCTGCATAAGATTTGTCATTGCCATGATTCCACAGCATCATGCACAGATTGTGTACAGGTACTGAGTAACTGCATGTAATAATTTTTAGAAGGTGTTGAGATATAGGGAAAAAGCCAGAAAAGAAATCAGATGTTGGGAAGTCCAGGAAAAAACATCAATAAGAAACTTACCTGTTAGGAAAACAGAAGAGTCTTGTGTTACTGCATATATTTCTGTACAGAAAGAAAATGAGAGACGTCAATGCTTTCATGTATTGGAGAAAAACATGAAGAGGAGGAATGCCTGGAAGATGAAGGAAGGAAACTTGAACTGTTGAAGAAACTAGAGCATCCTGATGGTGATGAGCCCTTTGAGCTTGCTACTGTGGGAATAGATGAGGTTGACATCTATTAGTATCTCCAAAATGAAATTGGATGCTTTTCTAGATAAGTTGTCATTGGACCAGTTATTCAGTTTCAGTCAAGGTAATAAAAAGCCTTAAAATTCTAGACTTCTGCTTCATGGGGTTTTGTTTGTTTGGTGTTATTTTTTTCTGTGATTTTTAGTTTTATTTTGGGTTGGGGACATTTGTTTGTTTTCTTTTTTGGTTGGTTGGTTCTAGATTTTTGTTAAAGCAGAGAAAACTACTAGGCAACTGATATCTATGTATTATTGCAATGTAACTACATGCTTATGTAGTGGTTCAAATCAGATTACTAATACTAGCTACACATTTTATATATAACTACTACTTTTTACTTGACTTTCATGTTACTACTTTTATTTTTTCTGGAAGTAAGCAAATAATAATTGTGAATGTAATTAAAGTTCCTATTGAAAGCTAGAGACAAGTTGATGTGAAGAAGAGGAAATGTAACCAGAAAATGTTTTGTGCAGTAAATTTTATTTTTGTCGTTGGAAGAGTTGGTCATCAGAATGTAAATAGAGTGTTTCTGAAGATTTGAAATTGTTATTTATAATAATCTAATCTAGTGCTGATGGAATTTTATTTGTTTTGTGGGCTTTTCGGTGGAACTAGTGACCAAATTCCATGAACTTACACTGTTTACAGACTTCTCTGTTTTCCAACAAAAACTGACGTTAGTTGTTTAAAGAAACTGAGCTATTTTTAAAAATATTTTTAAGAATGTGTATAAGACTGAAAATTATTTTGAAGGTGCAGCTAACAGGTTTTGTTTGATAGTAAACTCAGATGTCTTACTGAATTGGTATTTTAGTTGAACTTTTTACCTTCTCAGATCAAAATCAAAAATGTCTTGTGGTAGCCCTTAGCAGAGGTTTCAGTCTGCCTAACTGTATAATACTGGGTTGGACTTGAAGCTCATAATTACTTGGCAAAAAATATAGGAGCTGATCCTCTTCAAGGACAGAGACTTGTTTTACTACCCCTTCTAGGGAGCAAAGGGGATGAGAGCATAAGAGGCTTTCCAGCCTCCTTAAAGGAGGATCCAACAAGCAGTGTCAGCAAGGCTTTGGCTCCTGCAACAGTTTTGTACCTAGTTTCTGCCACTAACCATCCCCAATGAACTGCATGTTTTCTGTTGTGTTTTTCCAGACTTAATTGCAAGCCTGCTAAAGCAATGGTTGCTAAGTCAGTTTTGGTGCCCATTGTACCTCATGGTGTGTTTGCCTACAGTGTGCATTATTTTCCCCCATTCCTTCAAGTTTAACAGCTTGATTATTTCTCTTAGGGATAAAAGATCCTAAAAGATTCATATGAAATGGAAGTGTGTCATGGTGCTATTTCTGCCACAGTGTTTCTGCTGTCACTACCAAGTCAATCCAAAAGACTAGAAAGGATGCTGTAAATTTTAGTGTCTTCTGATTTATGGCCTCAAACTGCTGGAGTTTACTCACTTTTTGTGTTATTTCTTTATTTTCTTGAATAAGTTTTCTTCAGTGTGTGCATGCAACTCAACCACAGACCAAGAAGAGAACATAAGTAATCTGTTCCTCTTATATTCTGAGAAAGAAATATAACTATGGTTTTTATTTTTTCCCCCCAAATATCTGGAAGAAGCATTTGCAGTGCCACAGAAATGTTCTTGTTTAGAAACCTGAGGGTTTAGTGTAAGTAGTGAAACAAGGACTAAAAGGTGGCAGAATCACAAACTCACCAAATAGACAAATTCCTTGTGTTCTTTAGGAAAAGAAAAAAGAACCCCATATCCATGTGTCCTGAACTCAGTGCTTGTCAGAGACTAACCTACTTCTATTAGGCACTACTGGTCTTTGTGCTGGCTCCAGGCAGGGACCCTGTGGAGAGGTGAGTACTGGTCCTTGAAGAATACTGCAGATATGGGCACATTTGTGCCAAATTAAATTGCTTAATCCTGAATCTGGTGTTTGGGCTGTTAAGAATCCAGGGTTGCTAGGACGTGTCATCACCCTTTTCCATTTTGCAATGACTGTGGTGTGTACAGTCTTTGCTGCCACTGCCACTAAGGAATGCTGCAGTTTCTCAGGAATTGAATTAGGAAAGAGCATGTTTTCATTTGGGAGGTGGAGTAGTTTGTTAGCTACCCACACACACCAGTAACTTTGTTCCTCTGATATATGTACCTAAAAAGCAGGCCTTTCAAATAGGTTTAGCTGTAAATACGCTGTTACCAACTGGCAGTGTCTGGTTTTGTGAGAAAATGAACCTGTTCAATGTTCTTTTCTTGAACAAATGTAATTCATGCCTCTTAAACTCCAGTTAACCTTTTAATATAGGTTTCACAGTCATAAGAAAAGCTTTAGCACCTTGGGGGTTTTTTTCTGGTGCTGGTTTAGACTCAGAACCAAGCACAAAATGATCTGATATTGGAAAAAGGCTATAACTTGTTTGTAAGATTCCCCTCTTTAGAGTTGTCTCAAAAGTATTTCCGTTTCCATATCAACAATCTACCACATTGGTGCTTGCTTTATAATGGTAAATCTTTAGAATTTTAATAATTTACCTCAAGTGTCTGCTCTTCCTTTTGTCCTCTGATGTGCTTTGGCCAAGAGCTGATACTTAAAGTATTAATTATTTCTTCATCTATGAAGTTGTACATTCAGCTCAGCACTTAATCACTCTGGGGCTGGATTTTTTGTGCTTGGCACAAGGACAATATGTTCAAAAATGTATGTCAACTCCTTAAAATTAAAAGTTTTAATGCCAGGGTTGAGTGAAGTGATAACTGTTTAACATTTTCCTCTCTTGGTTACCTTTGAAATCTGAAATTTCTGAATGCCTCCTGAAATTAGTATGATTTGTTCAGTTCTAATCTTGTTAGCTGCTTCCTAATTCATTTAGTACTTGTATTTCTTACAGTTTTTATTTATAGTAGCATTTAGTATCTGCTCTAACAACTTTTCACCCTCCCTCAGAATTCTTCTCTCTTGCTCTTATCCTTTTGCAACAGAAATTCAGGTACATCAAAATTAGGCCACATCTGCAGCACCAGCAAAGATAACTAGGCAGGCATTCAAGAGACATCAACTAAATCAGACTAACCCACAGTATTGCTGTGTTTTCTTTGCTGGAAAAAGTTAGGCTATCATGCCCAGCCCACTCCTGAATTTCACATCTTCTCCTTCTCACGCAAGCAGATTCTTCCCTAGGAGAGTGTGTTTATTTTAGTTGTTTAAACACCTAAAATAAAACACTTAAAACTCTGGGACTTGGTTCTAAAATCTCAGTGGGAACTACTTTTTGAGGTTGGCTCAAAAATAAATAAGTTTGAGGCTGTCCTTTGTATCCAACCACTCAGTCTTATTAATTAGAAATTGTGGAGCAACTGTCAAATATGCAGGAGGACAGAGACCCCAGATCAAACAGCAGGCGTAGAATATTCTGACCTTTCACTTCTTTCAAAATCTCCTCACTGTCTGAAGCTTGCTCATCTCAAATGCTCAAGAATGAGACAAGTAAAATAGGCACTCTGAGGCTGTGGAGTCCTGAATCTTTTATAATGCTTTGGTTGTTCCTTGAGTTGCTTTCTCAGGGACCAGTCGTAATTTGTTCATACTGTTGATGGGGGACTGAAACTTCCCATCTCCAGAAATTTCAGGAACAGAAATCCTCAGAAAGATGCTGGGCTTGTGATAAAAGCACTAAAGCCAGAGACAATCAGGGAAACAACATCTGTAGATGCTGGAGCTGACCTTCCTCTTGGTCTGCTACAGTGCCCTTTTTGGTGCACCTCATGTAGCCCATGGAGCTCTCCCTGTGCTGGTGGAAGCTCAGGCCTGCTCCTGTGCAAAACCTTATGGGGCAGACAAGCTAGGTAAAATTAAAATATGCTGGTGTCACTTGGCATTAGATATAGTTTACTCTTTATGCATTTCAATGCAGGCTACTAATTTCATTAGCTGGAAAGCAACCTTCCTTTAAAGTAGGTTGGTGATGGGGGCTTTTATATATCACTTCATCCCTGCTTTACTGCAGTACACAGGGACCCTGGTGGAAAAAAGCAGTTCTTCAGTGAGTATTAGAAACAATCAGCTCTCTCTTTTTGGTATAAATAGTTGAGGACAGAGAGAAGCAAGCTCATTTTTAATATGTGTTTAGATTGAAAGTGAGTTGCAGTGGAGCCTAGTTAACACTCCAAGCAATTATACTTCCAAATTTTGCCCTTTGGGGACAGAAGAAGGCTGTCAAATGCTGGGCTCCCCGCAAGTCAAAAAGGTCTTTTGAGTTCTTTTCATTTTTAAAAGAGCCACTTGGTGAGAGCAAACAACTCTAATAAACGAATAGTAGCTGATGCTCAAAACTTGGCAGAAGGTTTCAGAGCTGTGTAATGGCATTTGGGAGATGGACACACAGCTTTCTGTGCCACGTTTGTGGGGAGCTCCGTGGGGGGAGCAAACTGAAATGACAACGTTTTCATAACATCCTTTTTCTGTAAATGACAGATTAGATGTGGGGTTCAGTTATGCACAGATCTTTCCCTCATGATCTGGGACTGCAGTGGTGCTGAGGGGAAAGAGACAATGAGTGGTTACTTTCTGAATAGAGCTTTGGACAGGGATCATCTTACAAGAATTGTGTGAGTGCTGTTGGGAGTTATTCAAATTTAATGGTATCTCATTCTCCAGTTCATGGGATCCCTGCCCCTGTTAGGGTAGTGTAGGGAATTAAAAGGGTTCCCAGAGAAAGACCAGGGCTGCATGGAAGGGCAGGTGATCCCACTGGTTTGTCTCGTGTCAGAAAACTCGAAGTTGAGCCAGAGATCAGTGGCACAACAGCACATGAAAGACTTGAAGTTATTTCCTTAGACAGCAATGACTGAGCTCTTGCAATTAAAGACCACAAAATACTTCTGCCCCCTTATTTGTTGTCATTAATTTAACAGAATTTAGTTCTTTACTTCATCTGTTTTTCTGGTGCCTGCTGACCTGGTCAAGACTGAGATTTCTGTCCCATCCATCCCTTTCCAACCTAAAAATCTCTTACTCTCTGCCATTTTTTCACTTACTCTCTGCCATTTTCTCCTGTGTTGCAGATCTTGGAGAAGTGTTTTCCACAAGAGGGTATAAAACAGCATTTTGCATTAACCCACTGCCATGAAACTGGATGTTAATTCCTACTACTTGCATTATTCCTACATGGATCATGACAGTGTGCTATCCAGCCCCGCTTAGGAAAGAGACTCCAGTGGGCACAGCCTCCCCCACTGGCTCCAGGTGGGACTCAGGTAAAACACATAGATTCCCACCCCTCAGGTGGTGTCAGCAACTCCCATGGCTGAAAGCCTGGGAGCAGGTGATGCTCCCTCTAACAGATCTCAGGTGAGCCTGTCACCAGTGCTTAGTCAGCAGCAGTGTCAGGAGCTCTTCACAGAGCTCTGGACAGTCAGTGTGCCAAAAGCTTTGTGTAAGACAGTCTCCTGCCTCTAGGAAAACAAATGTGAACTCTCCTGCATCTAATATTAGATCACATTGTCAAAACAGGTTGTGATCAATCTATTTGAAGGAAGGGAAGGAAATCCTGGTGCCTTTTGTAAACTTCAACAGTAGTGCTCCTCAGGACAGACATCTAATGGTATATCAGTGTTTTTCCTTCCTTATTCCCTGATTTCTAGTGCCCTAAATGAGTTGAGTTCGTTCTTTCAGCAGCTGACATGTCAGAAGCGTTCAGGAGGAAACTGCAGGAAGTTGGCAGTGACTTGGAAAAATGAAGCAAATCTGCAGGGAATCTCTTGGCTAATTCAGTGGCTTTTTAACATCTTTCCCTTCCAGCTGGACCTGCCTCCTGGTAGGAAAGGCCCTGTCTAGGCTGAACACATCAGAGACAGCCCACTGACCTCTTTAATTTCTGAGGATTAATGAGGTTTTACTGCTTAAGGTAAACACCTAAATTTATGCTGAGGAGCTTTGCTCACGTTTCTCTAACTTTTTCCATCCTCCATCACCTCTCAGTTATGACTCACTGGCAGGAGTCATAAATAATGTAGTGTTTTTAAAATAACTCTGAAAAAATTGAACTGTGTAGTATAAGATCACTTGCGAAGGAGGAGCTGTGGCAGATATAACAAGTGAGAATCCTGCTGAGGAACTGTTGTTGTTTGGGTATATTTCAAAGGTTTAAATAGGCTTAAGATTATTATTATTATTATTAATGGGAAAATAATCTTTATTGCTCCAGAACATTAGAGATACACTGGTTTTTTATGCCATAGAGGAATACCCTATGGGCAAATACAAGGTTCTTGTAGTCTAAATAGTCAAACTTGAAGCTTACACAGTCTGAGGATTTTCTCTTACTAGCAAGACACACTGCTCATTCTGCTGCAACCTTGTTAAGGGCAAAGGCTGAGGCATTCATAATAACTGCTGATTTGAAGTGCCTTGATTTATTGGTGTTCCACATGGGGAACTTTACATGGACCTTTATTTTTAAAGTAATACTCTTCAAAATGTTTCACACATGGAGCACTCTAAATTTGAGGCTCCCAGCTTGCTGGCCATTCTTGAAAACCTTTGGAATATTGATGGATGAATGAACAGCATATGCCTAGGTAAGAATGTCTCTGACTGCTTGGTGCTATAGCATTAAAAGAGGAAAAAAAATAAGAAGATCGGCTTTATTGATGATTAAATAAACTACCATATTATGACAGGATAATGTTAGCATCTGATTTGTAGGGCAGGCCAAAGGCTTTTTCCCCCATAAAAATATTGGGTTAAATTAAAAACAAAACACCTTCTCAAACTACCTTCTGTTTTCCCAAGAACTCCTAAAAATTCAGTAAGGTAGCATTATGTAAAATATTAATTTTACACTGACCACTGCTTTCTCCTTTGTCCCTCGTATGTGTGCAGCACTTTCTGCTGCTTGAAGTGATCAGAGATGTTTTGGTGTGATTACCTGCCAGGACAATGTCAATTCCGGACATATGAGTATTTTTTGCTGCAGAGGATGGTCTTCCTGGTGTGTGGAGCAGAGCAAGGTCATCTGGAGCAGCCTAAGGAAGGGAATAAATCAATGAACCAAGCAAAGGCAGTTGCTGGTAACTGGCTAAGAATAAAGAGTTAGTCTTGGGTATGCAATGTTCACTGTCAGCAAACAGAGCTTGAAACCCTCAAGCCAAATGGTAAATTTCTGAGCTCGGGACAGGCTTGGAGAAATTGGAGTTGTTATTGGATCTTGGGATGCTGTGGTCTGAGTGAAGGTCAGCTTCAAACAGTGTTTGCTGACAAGTGCAATAGATGAGTTGCTGTGTCAGCTGGCTTTAATGGACTTGAATGAAATAAGAAACGTTGGACCCCGAGTGTTGTTAAAGGGTTCTGTGTATGAAGCCATTATCTCTTCGTTTTGTAGCCTCATTGTTTTTGCCTGACTGGGAGATGGCAGAAAATCTTGTGGAGACCTTTCTGACCCAGCTGGTGGGTAAGAAGGGAACTGAGTGCCTGACTGCAAGGTTTCCAGCCCAGTGAGTAGCCTGAAAAGAACTGGATTATTTAAGTGCACTAGTAAAATCCTGTAGATACTCTGGGAAGGAAGTAGCACAAGTGAAGTTTCTTGGGTGCTTAGTCTGGTTTTAGATTCATGTATTGCTCTTTTATTTTAACTGGATGCTCTGGTTAGGTAATGCTGCCTTAACATACTGGCTTTCAGATGTTGGTAGCATGCACTGGAACAGAGCTTGATCCAGCTCAGTAGAAAAGTAAAATAAAATATTAGTGACCTGTTATGGAGAAAGTCCCAGATTGGTGCTTGCTGTGCTTGCCCCCATGGGGCAGTGCACTGTTTGTCCCTTTAGCCTTCAGGCTCTGGTGTCCTTGCCATCCCTCACCCACACCCTGGCCCCTCCTGCTTTGGCAGCCCTTATTTGCCCACGCGGGAGGGTGACTGAACTTCCTTCTGCCTCGCCCCCCTCCTGTACCCAGGGCTCATCTTCATCAACATTTCAGTGCTGCTCAACACTGTGAGGGAGATGTGCAGGTCTCTGGCTGAGCTGAGCTGAGGGCTGGTGCTTACAGCCAAGCAGCTGCACAACATCCTCCTGTGAGAAATTGCAGGGATCTCCCAAGCTATTACTGCTCTGATGCACCTGGGTGGTGTTCTGAGGATTCCCCATTTGGCAGGGAGGAACTTGCAATACAAATGAGCTTTGGCTGCAATAAAGGAAAAAGAATGCAGTTGATAAGGGTATTATCTCCTCAAACTGTGATTTAGGCTTGCTGTTCTGCCAGCAATCTTCTGTGTAGCCTTATGAAAGTTGCTTCTGTGCATCAACCCCCCCTTGCACTAATGGTCCAGGGCTGGTTTTGTCACATATTGTCAGGAGAAATGCAGCTGAGGCCACAAAGCATTGTGGTGGCATGAAACACTTCACAGTCTTGATTGATTGAATCCGATAAACAGGATGTCGAAGTCACCAAACTCACATCACAGGACATCTCACTTTCGCCTTGATGAAGTAGATTTTCTTAGCTTGCCGGGAAATCGTGTTGGTATTCTAAAGCAGAAGGCAAAACCACCCCAAAGTCCAACACATAGAGACAAGAAAGGTTATTTTTAACAGTGTGGGAAGTGCTGTACTTACAAGGCTAATGCTGCCCACGGGACGTGCCTTGCATTTTGCTAAACAGAAGCAGAGCCCTCTCGAGTTACGGAGCTGAAGGGGAATAGCAAGCTGGTGTGCTAATAATTCCCATGTTGCTATTTTAAAGTTCTGCCTGCGTTGTCTGTAGCATTGTTACCCAGCAGTGCCTCCTGATGCCAGGTTACTTCAGGCAAAGTTGTTGTTTGCACTTAAATCTGTATAAATTTACTGCTTTTTGTTTGCTTCCCTTGCCATTGTTATAGTCTTATGCACTTGTACATAAAAAATAAGATAACCTTGTAGCCAGAAACTTGAATTTGCCAAAATTCAAGTTTGTTGTCTTGTTCAAATAGTCAGAGCTGTATTTACAGAGTCCCAGCACCCTTCATCTTGGTTTTGGCTATGCAAAATGACTTCTGTGAATTTTTTTTTTTTCCTTGATGGGTCAATGCTTTCCTAGTCAGCTTGCCTGTGAAAACACCATTGAACATGTTCAGGCAAGCTGATGGGTCAAATAATTAGAGGTACAAAGCTCCTTTTTGCATGCCTGCCCTGGTCCCCAGTGCAGGCTTGCAGGGAGGCTTGGTCTGCTGCTGTGGGGCTTGGTGGAGCCTCTGCTCTGCTGGCAAAGCTGTCTGGGAAATCTGGTTGCCTTGCAAAGGCTCTGGTGATATGTACTGACAACTGTGAGGATGCCCCTGTAAGGAGAACTGCTGGAGGAGCAAGCAAGGCTGTTATTAGCAATAAAAGCTGAAACATTTGTGAGAGTCCCTCTGAAAGAAAGTACATTTTCTACAAGAGTAGAGACAGCCCAAGTACAGCTTGTCCTCTGCAGTAAGGCTGTTTCTTACCCCTTCTGGTAAGTGCACAGGGAAATTCCAGCACATCCCTTGCCTGTCAGCCTGTTGGTGCTGGAGGTGGCAGGACTGCTGATTTCTGCCATGTTCCTATAGTGACAAGCAGCCTTCCCAGGGCATGGAGCAAATAGGGAAGGGGGAGAGCTGAAGGGGAAAGGAAGCAGCTCATTTTTGAGGTCTCAGGGGCAGAAGGTGTGAGAGAGAGAGTAGAGAGGTGGGAACAGAGAACTCCTTATGTGTTGAGCAGGCTTGCCTCTGAAGCCCTTTGCTGTAGTCTCCCATCTGCCAGCACACAGAGGTGTAATATAAAGGTTATACCAATGTAATATTCCAGGCTTCGTTTTTTATTCCATAGAGGGTTAAATTACTTATGTGCAGCACAGCAACAGCTGAACCTGCTGTAAGAAGGTACCTTGTAAGACCTTTTAAAATATTTAGTACTTACAAACAGAATGAATCAAACAAGCAGGAGTAGCTAAAGTGTTGAGGATGCACTCAATTTTTAAAGAGTTAAATTAGGCAACACTTCAGAAGACAAGTGTGCAAAGACCATTTGCCTCATACCAAGTGGTCTGCGCTGTGACAAGAGACCATCTGGCTGATCTGGATTTTTATGTGGGGCTGACTGCTCAGTTAAATGGATGGTGCTCTTAGAATGATGATCCTGTAGATTCAGCTGCTTGGCAGCTCCTGGATCTATCTCTTGGTCAGCCACAATGGGCACCAGGCACTTTCCTTTATAAAGATGCATCTGCTGGGCAAATCTCACTGTGGTATGTCCTTGTAGACCTATGCTGGAGCTCTCCCTCTGCCAGCTTCCCTCTATTTTCCCTTCTGCATGGGTGGATGTTGCCAAAGCGAATGGATAGCGATCGTGCTTCCCCCAGGCAAAGAAAATAGAAAACATTCTCTGGCAGCTTTCTTGATTTCTTATTCCAAATTTGTGTTTATCTTATCAATATTCATGGTGCTCTGTATATTCTCAGAGTATCTCACCGGCCAGTGTGAGACTAAGTGGATTCAGGAAAACTCTGTTCTCAGTAGGGGCTGTGAAGCAACTGGCCTTGCCCAAGATAATGCAGAAAGTACAGGGCAGGGGCATTTGCCTCCAAGTTTGCTGGATATGTTATTCTTCCTGGCTGCTGCCACAAGAGCTTGGCACAGTGTCCCTCCCACTGTTGATGGTGGTATCCAGGAAGAGTAAGGGGCAGCAGTGTGTACGGCTTTTACAGCACCTGGGTGGGAGGACTGGGTATGACTTACTGACCTCAATTTTCCAAGAAAGGCCAATGACTTTTGTAGAAGGTAAAACAATCACCTTGGGTCCCTGCTGGGAAGGAGGAAAAAAAGAAATTCAACACCCAGCTCAGGCCTGGATGCAGGAACAGCCCTGTTTAGAGTATCCCCTCTCTGTCCACTGAAGCCAAGGGGCAGGAATAGCTCTACCAGTCAGAAAAGGTTGTTGGCTCTGTGGGTGGACTGAGGACATCTTTGCACCTGGGTCTGGACTGCCAAACACAGGCTGCCGGCCATAAGGATCAGGGATGATGTTAGCACAGAGGACAAGGGGGAGAGCAAATGTGTCCTAGGGAAACACTGCACTTGAGCTTGGCCTCTCGCCACAGCAGGAGGGAAGATAATGTGTGATACTGGATTGCTCTGGAATAAAATTGTATGGACAAGAGCTTGTATCAGGCCAGAAGAGCTGTGTCTGAGAAGACAGATGAAGATAGGAACTGATTGTGTGAGAGAGGTGCAGGGGAGAAGCAGGTGAGCAGCAGGGAACAGCCTGAGATGAAATGAAAAAAAGTAGAACAGAGTACAGTAGAACAGAGTACAGTACATCAGATGTAATAAAAATCTTGGCAAGGACTAGAAAGCATGAAATGATGTGTGGCTGAGGGAAAAGAAGATACAAATATTAGAAATAAATTTAAAATGTCCAGGGCTGCAGAAACAGTGGAAGATAATACAATAACATTAAATAGAGTAAGCACTAGCACTCACTTGCTTAGATAGATCAGTGCTGTATTTGTTTGAGTAACACAAATACACTTCAGCATTGCTTAAAAGGATTACATGGCCAGAGCATAGTGAGTGCTGTCTGCAATAGCTGACAGTAAATAATTACAAGTTGGAGGGCCAGAGTTACTAATTATTGAAATTTCCTGACCCTGCTCATTATAAGATGCTCATTTTGGTTACTGGGCTGTATGACTGGGCTGTAATTTTTCATACCAACTGTCTGCCCCAGGCTTAATGTGTCTGAAAAACAGCATTTCAAGACAACTGGGACATTTCAAGACAACTGGGATGAGACTTGGGATCATGAAGAAGATGGAAGTGGAGACAGACAATAGGAGTATAAAAGCGTCCCCTGTGTGCCTAAGGATGAAATCAAGAAGACAAAAGCGCAGCTGGAGCAAAGGCAGGCTTTTAAGGGTAACAAAGAAGGAATCCTGCAGGTATGGTAAGAAATTACCCAAAAGACATTCAGGGTAAACATGGATCTGCTAACAGAGGGAGGAGACAGCCATGTTTGACACAGAAAAGGGTGAAGTGCTCAAGTACTTGAAAAATAGTTACAAAAAATGCAGGACCCAAATCCCTCCCCAGTGTATCAAGGGGTGATGGCCGCAGACTGCACCATGGGGTGCTTGGGCTGGAGCCAAGGCAAAAGGAGATGTGTACTGATAGAAAAGCTACCCAGAGGGGTTTTGAAGGTTTTCGGGACTGAAATAGACAAAGCTGTGACTGACTTGATGTGGCTTTGCCGATAGCCTTGGTGTCAATGGGGACTGAACTGCCATCCAGCCAGCACCTCCTTGGTTACTCTGAAGCTGTGGTGGAGAGCGTTGCTGTGACGATGCTGGTAAAAGGTATGGTGTCTTTTTATTTGAGAAGATTTGAGAAGTCTCTATATTTTAGATTTAAAAGGCAAAAGAGGTCAGGTTTTGGGTCATGGTAGAGGACCCGAAACACTGTCCACAAAAGCAGCCTTTACTTCTGTGATGACAACCTGAGGTTTTCCTCTTTGGCTCTTACTCTTCTGTCAGGAAGCATGTGCCATGGGCAAAATATCCCCTCTTCCCTGGTGCTGCAGATGGTAAAAGAAGCAAACCAGGTTTGGCTCTCAGTTGTGCTTTTCTTCCGAGTGGCAGCAGTCAGCTGCATGTCTAAACTCTGGCAGGGTTTGCATGTATTTTTCCCCATTTGACATCTGAATGTTTCTGACATGCTTGGAGATCTGATAAGATGACGGTCTTGAAAAATACTGGAGGAAGCAACTAATTCTTTCTCTGGAGCAGGGATTAAGTCGTACCTCATGCAGAAAAATAAAGGTGAAATCAAAATAACTGCAAAGTAAACCCCAACAATGCAGTAAATAAATAAAAGAGTCCTGGCGGGAGGAAGTCACATTATAAAACTTGTGCACTAAACAAAAACAAATGACAGAAGTAATGTCTTTTTTTCTGACTCCCAGAGAGGCTGAGCACTATGGGGCCTTTAGGTGAAACTTATTTCTGGATTGGAAAAGCCAGCCCTTACTCCCTATGGGTCATTTATTTTCAGCCTCCCTTACTGTTGTGTTGACCACTGCTTCCAAGGCAGGTTTGTATTGGAAGTGAGGGTCATTGAGTGTGGGGATTGGGAGTGGTGTTCAGAGACTGTAGACATGTGATTGTTTCTTAAATATTTCTTTTGACTGCCTTCTGCGTGGTTTGTTGAACAGGATAAAGAAGCACAAATGAAATTAAGTACCCTGCTTGTGTCATGTCCCTTCCTAGTCCCCCAGATCAGCTTTTCTAGCTCAGATGTGCTCCTGCAGCTTCTTGCTGGTGAGATCATGTGGCAAAATTAAAGCTGTGGATGACCTGAGGCTGAGGGCAGTGGCAGGATAGCGTCCCAGGAACTGGGCACAGGAGGCAGCCAGCTGCCTGCTGCTCCCCAGCTGTGTTCTCTGCTGTGGCCCAAACAAAGGCTCACAGGCTGGTTTTAATATGTGCAAACTTTCTGCCACCTGCTCACAGAATGAAAAATTAATATGCTTATGCACTGACTAAATTATGCTGTACACTAATTCCTGAAGAAAATGTTGATAAGAGTGCTTTGAGAAAGGCTTTTTAATATCCTTTCCAAGTGACTAAAGGAATTCCAATTAGACCTTACATATAATTTTCATTTCCCTTGTCATTACTGTCTAATTCTGAAAAATGCTTCCATCTCTCCTGCTTTCATGTATCATCTGCTTTTCTTATTTGTCCACCCATAATCCTGCTGGGTGACATGACAGCTATTTCCATGGCAAGAGCATTACAAATTCTAATAATATCTTTCACTGAAGTAGCACTTTTATCCCTGGTGGAGCTGTGCAAAATGAAGTTTTATATACATCATTTCATCACTTCATATGGTTTTCTAATCTCACATTGTGCAGTTCCTGGTTACTACTTTTCATGTAACTTGATGGAAAAAAACCCCCACAACACTCCTTTTTAGCTTTGTGGTTTTAATCTTAAAAAAAAGCGTTTTGGCTTGGAAGTATGATTTATTTAGGTTTTGGATTGGAAACAAAGCTATTCAGCATTAAAAAAAAAAGTTGAGAAAATGTCCCTATGTGCTAAAATAGGTTTATTTTGGTTTGTGTCGCAGAAAGAAAAAACCCATCCAACCCCTCTGAGTTTTAGCTAGACAGCTTTGCATTTGATTACTTCTATCCCATCCATCTTTACTCTGAAAAGTAAAAATACATTTTTTTGTGCTGAAGGTTTACATTAAATAATTGTTTTGCCTGCCATTGAAACACAGCTACTTTTTGCAAGGGGTGTGGCCAGTGCTGAGCACTGAGCTGCAACACTGTGCAGTAGCTGCTGGGATGCTGTGAAGGGAGCACAATGCCCAGGCATTAGGATAGAGAGGATTTGTGTAGGCTGAATGTTAATGATTAATTGCAGTTTTTTCCAAGGCACTAGGCTCAACTTCTCCCAGGATGGAGGACAATGAACAAGAGTTGCTCCTGGCCGAGTGTCATGGTTTCAGTTCAGCACAGATGTGAGGGGGAGGTTGCTGCTGAGCACTAGCAGTAGTTTGTTGGGTTTTTTGCAGTACCTGGGATTTCTTTGTCCTTGCTATTTAAAAAAGTATCTATGAAATGAAGGAATAATGAAAATATATGATTACTTCTTTGAGTGTTGGCTTAGAACAAACATGGTATTTCCTAGAATTCTCTAATAGTTCTGCTCTGTGACTGAATGTGTTGTTTAAATTGGATAATACTGCTGCAGCCTCCTCTTGAGAGGAGAGAGGAACTAGAGTTCATTTGTTGAAACTCTCCTCTGCTTCATTTGTTCTCACACAGCACTGAGCTTACCCTTGGCTGGTTTCTTATTTAATTGCTGTTGATGGGGAATAATTTTACAGAAGGCAAAAGACTGACGCTGCAAAATAGTGCCGAAGAGAAGTAAGTAATGCACAAGGACTAAAAGGCTCCTTGTGCATTATTTTATTAATATAGCTGAGAAGTAAGAATATAATTTGAGTCAGTAAAATGTTCAGTGAATCACTGCTTCTTAGCCCCATCAACTTGCCAGGGGTGGCTGTGCAATTTGTGTTTTGCCGCTGGAGAACCTGTGAGCTCAGTCATGTCCTAATCAGAAGTACTTATGTATTTAGTCCATATTTGAGTTCATTTTTCTTAATCCAAGGTTAAGTAGGGATTGCCCTTTTACTCTGTGGCATTACATCACTTGAAGGAAAACTTTTAGTTGTCCTGTATTTTGCAATGTGTAGCCAGAAGTATCCCATGAAATGGGTATTTCACAACGAGTAAGTACTTGCTTTTTGTTAAAACATGCACAAAAGACATCAGTGAATGCTGTTTGAAACCGCTGAAATCTAAAGTGAATAATCCATGAAATTCTGGGGGAAATCACAGCATGACTTGTCCATTGCTCTTGCCTGCCTTGGATCCAGGGTCCAAAGAAAAACACATGTGCAGTGGTTTAAAGGAAAAGGAATTACACAATATATGAGGACATGGCACAATGTACTGTGGCACTAGACAGTCTCCTTGGTTATGCAAAAGAATATTTTTGTACAGGAGAAAAATGTTGCATTTTCAAATTCACATTGTATTTGAAAGGGACGTGCAGACATGGTAGCTGTGTGAAAAAGCAAAGCAAATTTGATTATATGTTCAGCAGCAGGATTGCCTTCTTTTGATATTTTTGTGTAGATGTTGAATGCCCCCAAAAGCAGAGAAGTTGTCCTATAATGCCCTTAATCAGTATACTGAAAGTTATGGGTTTGAAGAACACCTAATTATGACGTTAGAGATAGTTATTTCTGATATTTTGTTTGAGATCCCTTATTCTGTGCTTAAAATAACATACAATGCAAAAGTGCTACAAATCTGGCTTCAGAGAATTTGTGACTAAGAGCAAAATGTATTAGATAACATCCTTGATCTCAGGGATACAAAAACTTCTGGAAAGTGATGATAGAACTGTGATGTAAAACCCCAGGTCATTCTAGGATTCACCTAGATTTTTGGTAACTTTTGCCTGCCCTTCGCTGCTGCTCTGCTTAGAAAAGATGATTCTGCCATGATGCATGCACTAGGGGCACCCCAGAAGAAGGCATCAGGACCAGAACCTCTGGCTGCTTTTGCACTGCTACTTCTGTTTTCACTGCCATTATAGAACCCTTTTTTTTTTTTTTTTTTTTTTTTTTTTTTTTTTTTTTTTTTTTTAAATAGCAGTTGTGTCTAGAATCAAACTGATTGAGTATCTCTGCTCTGGAAAAAGCGGCTTTAATTCTTCCTTATTCTTCATTACTTTCCTCAGAGGAAGTACCATCTATTGTCTATTGTAACTAGCTGTGCCAAAGCATCTCTCTGTTTCCAGTCTGGGATCCCTTCCCTGCTGTTCCAGGGCAAATCTCACATTCCTAAGCAGCTCAGTTCAGTTGCCTAAACAACAGCTATCCAGTGCTGTTTAAGTGCCTTGCATATCAGCAGATGTGACACAGATTCTGTGCATCATTCCCCACAGAGGGGCATCTTAGGGGGACTGGGGAGAAGTTGTGGATGCCCCATCCCTGAAAGCATTCAAAGCCAGGTTGGATGGGCCTCTGAGCAACTGGCTCTTGTGGAAGGTGTCCCTTCCCATGGTGGGGGACATGGAAATACATGATTATTAAAGTCCTTTCCAACTCAAACCATTCTATGAATCCATGCTATTTAGATGGGAGAGCTGGTCCCAACCTCTCCTGGTAGTATCCATCTGTGCCAGAGTCAAAATGAGGACCACATGGATGGATGAATCTTGGCCTTCTAGCAGGATGCTTGCCTTGAAATTCCCATTGGCCGAGAGCCTTCACAGAGGAGATGATGGGGCAGAAAGGTAGAATTAAAGTGTTTTAGGAAATAAGGACATTTCTGGGACAAGAGGGACCTGTGCAGGCTATGCCATGGGTAAAATGAGGTCAGGCTGCGCCTCTGAAAAGTCTGGGAGGCAAATAAACAGATTGGAATGAACAAGGAAATGAGGCTGCCTGTGGTCCCTCTTGGCCAGCAATGCTCAGTTGCAGAGCTAAGGAAAAACAAAACCATGCTTTTACAGCAGCACTTAGTGTTTAAAAATGAGGATGGGAGAATGAGCATTCCTGGGCTCAAATGGGAATCCTGGCAGAGCAGTCATCCCAGAGACATGGTGGGAGGAGTAGGATCAGTGGGATATGGTGTTGCCAGGCTACCAATTTTACAGGAAAAGAAAGCAGGACATATTGTTGGGGGAGTGACATTGTATTTGAAGGATAATATGAAGTGTAATGGTATAAAAATATTCCAAGGAAAAGAGGCGAGCAATGTAACCCCTAGTTAATGGTGGCATGGTACTGACAAGCCCCTGGTTAAGGACAGAGACTGATCATCATAACAGGACTGGGCAATGTGAGGTGACAGGAGCTGCAGATGCAAAACAGAGCAAAGGGGGTAGTTGTGCTGTTCCTCTGGGTTGATGCAAGGGCAAGGTGTGGAGGTAAAAAGAATTTGACATGCAGAGTTTCCTGCTGTGTAGAACAACTTGCAGGAGAAAATACTGATCTCTGTTTGGACTCAAATGGTTCATGAGACCTACTTCAGGAGGTAGCTGTTTCAACGTGATTAGATTTCAACACAAGCAAGCCAAGTGAATTCAGAACATGAATATTCAATTTCAAGACAGGGCGCTCTGTGGAAATGAGGCAATTTGTCAAAAAAGAAAATAAAATAACCTTGAAAACACTAGTCTAAGAAGTGAGAAAATGGAAGCTTCTAAAAATTACAGTATTAGAAGTTGAGGTACATTTTGCATTACTATTAGAAAGAAAACCAGTAAATAAATAAATCCAGTAAAATCCCTTCAAGGCTTAATAAAGAGGTTGAAATGATCACAAAGAGTGGATTGATATTTAAAAAATGGGAAAATCGTGCAAATTTAGAGAGTTCATAAATGATGACAAGTAAACAAGAAATTAAGAGGACAGTTAAAAACCCTAGAACTTGAAGAGAGCCTTGCTAATGACGCTTGAGCTGTTGGTGACAAGTTCTTCAAATGCATAAGAACTAGGAAACAAGATATGGGACCAATGGGACCACTTGCTGGCCAAAAGTGAAAGATGGTCTCAGTGCATCATATCCAAGAACCTCACTGTATTTGCACATGTCTTTGCTGCTGGGGAGATTCCAAATGATCTTTTTCACACCAGGAAGGTCAAAGGATCCAGATAAGGTTTGACTAAGGAGGTAGGTTAAGAAGTTCTTAAGACAAGATGGCATCTAGCCTGGACTTCTGAAGGATCCCCAAGGTGAAGTTACTGCTCTTCTGCTTGTGTGACATATTGTTCCAAGTACCTGCCATGGCACCAGACTGGTGGACCTCCCTTGTAATTCCTACCTATGACCCCTATCTATGGGGCTGGAGAGGAAATACAGTGAACCTGATTTCCACCCTTGGCCAGTTAGTGTTTGAGAAAAGAAGGTCACTGAAAATGTGGATGAACAGAGCTGGCTTGGAAAGTCTCCATCACTGCAGGGAGATCCTGCCTTGCTGCTCTGCTCAAGTTTTGTACATGCATCAAAGAACATGGATAAAAAGTTCTAGTTGGTGCACTGTAGCTTGGATCATTCATGTTCAGAATGCCTTGATGGACCATGGCTCTAACCAAACGTGGTGATTCTTGAGCTCTCAGACACAAGATTTAAACCCTTGCAAACAGAATGAATTCTATGATGTGGGGGACTGTGCAAAGTGAAGAGCTGCTGTGGGCTGCTGCTATGGCATTGCAGTCTTTCTCCTCTTTGAGTCAACCTCCTCATTATGCAGGTAAATGTTTATTCTTCCTTTCTCCAATTTTGTCTGAACACTGGACAGAGGAAAAACTATATTTGATCCCTGAGAACTTATATGTGGTTTGCCCAGACTGACAAATCACCAAATGTAGTTTGCTTATTGTTAAGGATTGGCAGAGATGTCCCAGCAAAAATGAACTTACAGAATCCTTCAGAGCTGCATGTGTTGTTAATGGGGGTTTAATTACCCAGGCATTTGCTGAAAACAAACATGACAGAACACAGATGGTTCATCCAATTCTTGGTGTACTGGAGGAGAGTTGTGATACCAGGTGGTAAAAGCAACTGGGAAGAAAAGTACTTGAAGATTTATTTCTTACTAGAAGGAAGAGTTGAAAAGTTTATACTAGAGAGCAATTAATATGATGGTAATCATGAAATGATACAGTCTCTGATCTCTGGATGAGAAGAAGAGGTGACAGAATGGTCAGGGTCCTGGACAACAAGAAAATTACAAGTGTGATACTGATAATTAAAAAAGGGGAAGCAGGTGAGTTATTTTCAGTCTGTCACTTCAGTTCTCTGATAAATTCTGAAACAAATAATTATGTGATATTTTGTAGGCATCCTTGAGATAACAAAATAAAGATTACTGTTACGAATTTGTTGAGAGCAAAGTTTTAAACCAGTTTGTGTTTTTTTTGTTTTTTTTTTTTCCTACACTAGCCACCTATTGGCAGGTAAGAAAGAACCAGCAGGAGCTGGCATTTGACACTCTTTCACAAGTCCTTATAAATAAACTACAGAAAAATTATCAAAATGAAATTGTTGAGGTGTAGAATCAAAATTTATACAGTACCTATCTTCTCAGGTACCTATTTTCAAAGGTTTGTAGTCAAAGTGATAGGACGGATCAAGTGGTGACTTGGGTAGTATATATTGGGTTTTTCCTCCTTTTAGGGTCCCAAAGCATTTTGATAACTTGAAGGAATTGCTGGGAAGTAAAGAGAGACAGTTCAATAGGAAAAAGTTCAAGGTACTACCTGTAGGTAGTTAATAAATTGAAGCAGTCAATATTTGCCCTGAGGCAGTCTGCAGTCACGAGGAGGGAGGTGAGTGCAAATGCAGCAGCCTGCCACAAGAGGACCTGGGGCTTACAGAGAAGCACAGGATGAACTGCATCAGCAACTCCATGTGCAGAGGGCCAATTTTGCAGCTGGTGGGGGCAGGAAGGTGAAAACCCAGGAATCAACCAGATACCTGCTGTTACTGTTTCTGAATAGGCCAGAGCAAGAGTTTTGCACCACATTTTGGGTGGTAAGAATGAAGAAAAATGAGGACTGCCTGGAAGGATGAATGTGTAGAAACTGTGAGAATATTAGAGGGCTAGCAGGTAACCCCACCCTGGTTGAAATGATGAGATTGGTTAATCTGAAGCAAAGGGGTCCAGGGGAACAAGGAAGCAGTCTTTGAAGACATGAAAGGTTCTTGAGAGGAGGAGGAGGAAAATAAAATATTTCTATGGTTATGGTAGCTGGGGCAAGGGGTAGTGGTTATGACTCTACTGGATGTGAAGCAGACATGATTCAAATAAGACACAGGAAAATCTTTCTAAAAACAAAGTACTAGAATAGATTCCACAGTGGCAGTGTTGGTGGTGCCTTGTCACCACAAGTGGTTAGGGCAGGTTAGCCAAATCTGTCCTGGAAAAGACAGGCTACGAAATGATCCTGCTGTGGGACAAAATTATTCTGAGACTTCATTTTCTTCCCATCCTATGTTGTTCTGGCTTCTTAATTTTAAATTAAAAACCTTTTCTGAACTGCATTCCCTTCCTCTGTGCTCTATTTTGTGTTCTCTTTGATGTGATATGTTGTTTGAATAGTGCCGCTGATACTTTTCTGCTCATCTGTTTTACGCAATTCAAAATCTTAGAAATTGTCTGCATGACACTTTTATTCCTAGTCTGCAATAACAACCTGGTCCTTGACACAATAATCACTGAAGAGCATGATTGCTTCAGTGTTTGATGAAAATCTCAGCAAGAAGTAGAAATACCTTCCAGTGTTTGTATTCTGTGTACCCCTTGGCCTTTTTTTTGATTCAACCCTTTAAATATTTTATTCTTCATCTCTTCTACCTCTACCTTTGTTCTCCAAAGCTAGTAAGTTTATTAGGGAGGCATTTCTTGCTCCCTGTTACTTGCACAGTCCTGTTCCCTCTTCAAGCACACTGCTTCCCTCAGTGTTGCCTGGGCTAAGTAAAGGAGGATTTAATGTAATTACTTAGTGAATTTGTAGAGAGCTTTACATTGTTGGTAACTGGGACTAATTTAGGTCTTTGCTGTATGTCTCTGAGCAGAAGGAGTTAAACAGATAAAAGGCTGCTGTCTGGTCTCCTCTGTGCATTGTTTTGCTCCCACTGCAATTCTTTACCTTTGCTGACAAGCATGTGCCCACCTGTCTCTCTTATTAGGAGAAGGCAGAGCAGTGAGTCAACATGTTTCTGTCTTCTGTTGGGAAGTATTAAACTTTCCGCAAGACTTCATGTTGTGAGATAGTGTGGTGAAGCATCTCTTCCTGTCACTATGACCTGGAAGTTTTGTGTAGAAAAATTGCTTCCAAATATGTTCAGCCATTTAATTCTACTTCTGAAAAAACCACACCTTTTAATTTGTGAGACACAGGGAACCTGTGTTGGAGGCACCTGTTTTAAGCAGACTCTTAAAAAACCATAGGAGAGTGTCTCACAACTCAGATGGGGTGTTTCCAATTGAAGGATGAAACAGGAATGGGACTTGCATGAGCAGGAAACACAGGTAATCTGTACCCTGCAGCAGGCAGAAAACACATCTGTGCCTCAACCACCCCTGCTGTGTGCGTGGATGAGTTGTGATGTGTGTTGCAGAGCGTGGATGAGATCATCTGAGGTGCTGGTCACTCAGCAGCCTTGGGAGTGGCTGGCTGCAACTGCACCTCTGTGCTGATGAAGGCTATAGAAGACAAAACAAGCTTGCAGAAAGGCAAATGAAAAGATCAGAGTCTTAAAATAGTTGCTTTTCCCTTTTGTCAGGGTTTCTCACTTCTGGAAGTAAATGGGATATCCCTATGAGATTTGGCTTGTTTGCAGGAGGAAGTGAGTGTCGTGCTCTCTGCTGCATCCTGTACAAGGGCAGCAGCTCATGGAGGATTAGAAGACAGCTGGGCATAGAACAACCAGAAAAAAATTTCTAACTTCTGAAGGCCGTGAAAAATCTTGTCTGTGTCCTGAATGTTAAATTCACCAGTAAATCCCTCTAGGGTCATTGCAGGCAGCCTTTGCCCTTGGATTTGGAGTGGCTGGTCAGACTGGCCACTGTTCTCCCAGCAAGACAGTTTTTCATGAAGGGGCACACAGGTTTGGAAGGGGTTTTATTCGGTCCATTGTTGTTTCAGCTACACTGAAGGCAAGCCCACAAGATTCAGCAGTGTGGCTTTGACTAGAAAAAGGGCTTTGCTGTAGATGGATGGGTGCATCTGTTCAGTCTTCACGCTGCAGTGGTAATGTTCGTCAGGGGTGTGACCTGCTCGGCAGATGCTGTTGTTTTGGAGTGAGTGTTAACATTGATGCCTCACTTACTGCTGGTTTCCATCAATGATTTCAGTAATCAGGGAGGAATCAGTGCTTATCTATTAAGATTTCTCAGTAAAGCAAAGTATGATAGACAGATAATAGGCCTTGATGGTAGTGACCTTCAGTTTCCTTAATAAATGCAAATCAATCATATTCCTTATCCAAAGCCAAACTAAACAGCTGCCAAAGGAAAGGACTCATATCCTTGCACCCCAAAGTGTGCTGAAAACAGGTTGTAAAGGGAGCACAAGCACCCAGGTTGCTCCTGGTGGGGCCAAGATGGAGTGAGCATGTTGATTAACAGCAAGATGGGAGTACAGAAGCCAAATTGGTGTGAACTCCTGTGGAGAGTGGGAGAGTTTTGATCACTTGTTTTCCATGAATCAGCCCTTCTGACTGTTTCTGTCTTGGGGGGGTGAGGATAGCAGTCAGAGGCAGCAGAAATTAAATTACAGCAACTCGGGATAGCAAAGTATCATTTGATGTGAATTCTGAGGCTGAGATTCTTATAGAGATCACAGCTGGCATCAAAACGTCTGAGCTTGAGGAAATGAAAATTATTTATGTTGCTTAGTTCTTTGTGACAGGGAGTTTAGCTCCCTACATTCTAAAAATATGCAAGACTTCTCACCACTTTGACCAGCATCATTTCAACATAAAATATTTAATTCTATGCACCCTTATTTCTCAATGGAAGGGTCTTCTTCTGCAGATGTTATTTTACCTTTACTGTACAAGAGACATGTCAATGCATTTTCCTCTCTAACAGTCATTATTAAATATGATTTAAATTGATTTGAGAAACAGTTCTGTCAACTCTTTAGCATGGAAGTCTCCTGGGGTTTCTTTTTTTGTTTGTTTTTTGGGGTTTTTGGTGGTGGGTGTTTTTTTGAGAGGAAAAATACCCCAAGTCATTCGTGTATTATAACATGATGCTCATTCAACGATTTCAGACAAGTGTCTCCATTCTGGGGTTTTGGTTTGATTAGTACCCATTACAATGTTTCTGTGAATGATTTCTTTTAGTCCTAAGAATCTCGCACTGTTCAGACAGTGCTGTAGGAAAGAAAAGGACCTCTTCTTTCCGTGTGTGCATTGAAATATTCAGCAGTGTTTTACAGCATGCCTTAGAAAAAGCAAGAAGTTGGGGGACTTTGTGAATTGCTTTCATAAAGCCACTGGATGGGCACTTTGCGATGCTGTCTTCTGGGTTACCCATTACAATTCCAGGCAATAATCCCTCCTGCTAAAAGGGCATTCTGTGTGGTTTAACCAGGTCTGCTCCCATGCAAGGCTTGCTTGTGTCTGTGTGAGAAGACAATCCAAGTGTTTGGATTTCAATATAGAGAGAGCAAGGGGCTGGTGCAGGATATGGGGCTCAGCCCATTCTATAAGGGTGCAGAGCAGCAAGCCACTGCTGGGATCCAAGAGGGATGGGGAGAGGGGGGAATGTGTGTATGTATGCATGCAGGTGGATATATAGGAAACAAGGACAGACAGTGATTTTGCAGGAGGACTGCTGCACATCCAGAACTTGCTCTATGTTGGGATGCACTGAAGGTTTTCCCTTCAGATGAGAGAGCACAGCCAAATACAGGAACAAGTTATACATTCTGTACCTATTTCATCACATTCAGACACATGAATGGGTGGGGTGTGCTCAAACCTCTGCAGTAACTTCTGCCAGCTGAGCCCACAAGAAATGATATGGTGCTTGTATCACCTTGTTAGGAGATTTTACCTTTTCCTGATTAAGTTTCTGTATTAAATCCTGCTGTTTCTGTATTAAATGTGGTGCTGCATTTTCTAACCATGTTGGAAAATGTTCAGTGTGCTGTTCAGTGGTTTTTTTTCTTTTCATCACAAGAACACTGCTTTAGACTTAAATATCATCACTGATGTAATGTGAGCTACATATTGAGTCAATGACTGCTAAATAAATGAGGCTCTAGTTCCCTCCACAGTGAGTTATTCCAGATTTTGCAAGACCATCTGTATTCCAGACTTCTACTTGAACTTAGTGCAGAATATGTTTGCTAGACAATAGTGTTATTAGATAAATTAAATGTTAACAATAGGCTGTCAGCTTAATTATGGTAGCTGGCTGCTCCTAAAAAACAGTGAGTTGTTTGGGATGAAAGTGTCTGTGTGATAACTTTCTCCAACTCCTTGCAGATCTTGAAGTTGGTACAGCGAGGCAGGAAAATGCCTGCGGCAAAGCCCTGCTCAGATGCCTTATTTATAGGTCCCTATTAGCATTTTCTGTTTTGACACATGAAGCAATCATTGGCTGAATCACAGGATGACCTCCACAGCTCTCTGATAGGGCACTTGGAAATTCTTTGCTATTCAGTTGGCTTGTCTGTTGGGTTTTTGTTTTCTTTTTATCAGCCAATTCATATCAAGTGCTCTGTGTGCTAACCTGAGGCTGAAATGGTTGGGAAGCAAGATGTGCGGGAAGCATCCTGAGGATGTCTTATGTTATCTGTTTGGTGCTTGAAAAATACATTGATTCAATAGTGAGCATGTGGCTTTTTCCATGGACCTGTGCCCTGGGATTCACTTGCTCCTATATTCAATTGCAACCCATTCAAACCCTTTCTGCTTCTGAGCAGTCTTTTTCCTTGCTTGCTTCAAGGACCATTCTGGTAGGAATAACTAGACTCTGCAGTGAAGGCCATCACCAACACTGGGTTTCACAACAGGATTTGTAGCAGAAACGTATTACACAAGTGTCTTATAGTCTAAAGCAAATATTATAGTTTACTTTTAAGTGATACTTGTATAACCTCATCTGTTGCATTTAGGGCTAAGGCAATATCCAAGAGCCAAAAAACCTGACTGTAACAGGGTGCTGCACCCTGGGGGAGTGGGAATGAAACTGGAGGCAAAGTTCCACTGAGTGTATTCAGGAAGTGACCTTGTGCCAGCTTCTTGACGGGCTATGCAGCTATGTGACCAGGCTTTTTCCCTGCTAAATTCTCCTGACAAACCTACATTCAATGGCAGAAAGCTATGCTGTCTCTCCCAAACAGTGCTGAATGAAACCTCTCTGTCTCCTCTTATCTCATTTGCCCATTTGTGTGAAAATATCAGGTTCCTCTGGCATTGGATTTCTCCCTCCTTCACTAATGTTATCACCATGGGGACTGCTAATAGGAGAAAAATCAGTGATTTACTGAAGTAAAAGATGAAAACATTTCAATGTTATGTTCATGGAATGCACTGAGTATCTAGGTTCCTGAAGGTTGGATATATGAATGAGGACTGTTGTGTGACCAGCCTGTAAATGCTAAGTAAGGGGAATGTTGTTTTTGCCTTCAATTCATCTGGCATCATCAAAGAGTGTTCTGGTACTTTTGCTTCCACGTACTCTGTGCCATATAGTACAGGGATTTCTCTATGAAATGGTATTTTTCCTCAGTTTCAAAATACTTGTAAAATGGATATATATCAGTTAGCTCTGACGGGCATTTTTAGGATGACAAACAAATTCTACAAAGTTTCAAAGAGAAATAATACTCAGGTCTTAACCAATGACTTAATTTGACCTGAGGTGAGGCAAAGGCAGATTCCCAATGAGTCCCTTGCGTGGTGACAAGTGCTTTTATGTGTAGGCCATTTGCTGAATAGCACCAGTCAACTGTTCAGAAATCTGAAATTACTTTTTTTTTCCCCCCTGAATTTGTAGATGACTGAAAGAGTTTTCAAGAGTGAAATTTCCCCTTTTCATTAGTGTGCAAGGTTTTCCTCCTTGATGGTGGATTTCCCAGAGAGCACAAATTAAACAGAGAGAAGAAACTGCTAGGAAAAAATTTTAGGCCAGCACCAAAGATGTGGTATTTGGCTGGGGTTGCTGGTAAATCTGCCAAAGAATGTGGCTTCCAGGTAGCCACTGGCTGGGTGATCCTGTGTCATGTGATGAAGAGGAAGGGATGCACCTCTGTACCTTGTCTCTGCAGACATGTGCCACGCTGCTATGAGGCAAGGTAATGTCCACCCTCTGTCTTTGGTGCCAAGTCTGTTCAGGAGCTGATTTTGGGTACAATACAGGTTGGTGCATGCTGAGGGAGTTGGGGAGGAAAAGAACATGTGTTCAAGTACTCTGGTTCAACCTTCAGCTTGCCGTTGCAATGTGTCAGGTGTGGGTTTCTAGTCTAAATTCAGCAAATGGTACTTAAAAATTTTAAGTATCTCAATGTCTGCCTTCCCCCCACCCCCCCAAAAAAAACCCCAAACCAGAACATACACACACACACATATATATATACACACATGCAGAAAAAAAAAAGGTGCAGTGGAGGAATTTGTAGGAAAGATTTTTTTTAAAATGCCTGGTAAATACCTATGTCTAAAAATATGATTTAGAGCTCTATTCTTTCCCAGCAAAGCAGAAAAATGTATGTATGCTTTACCTGCTCAGCCCTGAACTGAAACTGCTGTTTCAGTTATATAGAGAATTTCTTCCAGCTGACCTTTCCCAAGATGACATTTATGTTTTGAGGGATTGTCCTTGAATCTCTCATCCTTATCCTGCCTCCTTCTGTCACTATCACAGTTAGATGGCTAAGTCAGCATGGAGTGCTTTTTCCCCCCTCAGACTAATGTAGAAGTAAAAGTTGGAAGTTGTGCAAAATGCTGTTGCCCAGATTGAAATTAGTGAAGACAAGATCCTACATGCCAGACTGTGTGGGTAACAATGAGTTTCCAGGTGGAAACCCTGTTCCTGATCTGCTTGGTTTTTCAGGGGGGCTTGCAGCTGGGGCTGCAGTGTTACTGCTGTGGATGTGTTCACTGATGCAGGATGAGGTGCACTCCTCAGCTATTCTGTGGGGTCCCACCTAAGACCTCTCACAACCCCTTGCCCAATCCTTCAGTGAATAATTCCAACTATAGTTCAGCCCAAGGAACCTTCACACCCAAAGAAAGTCATCCCAAGCTGTAAAATATTTCATTTGCCCCTTTTTATAGCAGGAAGAGAAACTATGCCCTTGTGTGGGGTTTTTCCAGTGAGGGTGGCAATGGAATGTGTCCTGAGCCAAGAGCACTTTTACAAGAGCTCTGCCCAATGTAGCTCATTTGAATGGCTGTTTCCAAAGAACTATGAGAAATGTTTATGGGATTTTTTTGTTATTTTTTTTCTAATTTCATCTGCTGAAGAGAACCTTCCCGTTGCCTGCCTCTGTTATTGATATAAAGCTCTGTTAAGGTTTTTTAAATGTATGGTGTTTTACTTTTTATATAGTAAGAATTAATTCTGATTGAATACTTTGCTTCACTGAATTGCAGATAAGATGAATGGGGAGCTGCTGGCTAAGAAAAGGCTCTCACAATGTGTTTTAGACCTCTGTGTCCCTGAGCACTTGATCTATTGATGAGTTTTGTAATGCTGTTATCCTGCTGTTCTAGTTGCAGGATTTTACCTCATGCTGCAGAGTGCCTGCAGAAGAAAAAAGGGAGGAAGAAGCAGTGGTGACCCAGTTTCTCGCACATGTGTGCACACGGAATGTCCTGGATGCCCTAGAAGTCATTTTTGGTGGACAGTTTTCTTTGCACTGGGGTCAGTCTCAGAGTTTGTTACTCCTGCTGATGTTCTTGAGGAAAAAAGAGACAGGACAGAGTGGATGGTGAGCTCTGTCTTTGCAGCATATCATGTAAATTTTTTTTGAAGATTTGCAGAGCTGTGGCCCTCATACGACCTCGCAGCAGGTGGAACTGGGGTTTTAGGGCTGCTTTAGGCTTATCCTCAGATGTCTCTCTTGAGGCTTAATGCCCCTTGGGGTGAGCTGTGCAAAGTGAGGGAGAGAATTAGTATTAACAGTACTCTTTAAAAAAATGTGATGGCTAACCCTCAAAATCCCAATACTGAAATTGCATTTACCTTCTTCCAAATGCTTTCGCAAACCATAAGCTTAATATTTGCTTGGAGGGAAACCAGAGGTATTTTTAACTGGAAGAGACCAGGCTGCAGGGAAGGGGTGTTTAGCCTAGGACCACGAGCATCTAGTGCTGCTTCTTGGCTCCAGCCTCCCTGAAGGGAATGAAAGGCAACTTACTTGCTTTGTCCTTGTACCGTTGCAGCAACACAGCGCCAGTGACAGCCTCATTACCTCCTGGAGTTCTCCCAGCTTAAGTATTTCTTTAAAACAGACACCTACAGGGCCAGATTCCAAGCAGTGTACCCCTTCTTAATAGATATACACCCATATGGATAATTTACATTTCAGGCACTCTCATTATACATTATTCTTGATTAGAGCCACTGATAGAGAATCAAAAATATTAATTACGAGCATGATATCCAAAATCTGTACAAATAATGAGTGTTTTGGTCTTATGGGAAATCTGTTCTCATGTCACAGAGAAGGAGCTATACTGATTTGGACCCCATTGTGCAAAGTGTGCACAAAATTACACGACTGGCCCAAAGTAAGGTCCTGTTCAGGTTCATAGCAATTGCCATTTATATCAGTGATGACAAAGTTGCAAGGCTGAGGCATATCTTTCAGTGTCTGTTAGAATTATTGTTGTTTTTTCTGTCAGATATAAAATAAAGTTGATACCTACCTGGATGTCTTCAACATGTTTTCACAGCTGGCATGTAAATACAGATGTATCAATCCTTCCTGGTAATTGGCTGGTTGCCAAAGTAGCTGAATGCACTCACAGCCCTGTTTGAATCTGGACACACGTCTTGCAGCCTCTGAGATGCTAAATAAATCATGAGCTGTTGCTAGAGTCAAATTGGTATTTATCCACTCTCTTGAAAACAGTTCTTGGAGTTCCTCAAAATTTCCCAGGGTTCTGCTTGTGAGTTTCCTGTAGGGTTTCTTGCAGGGGGCAGAAGATCTCTGCACAGGAATTCTGAGGTGGTGCTGTGACAGACAAGTAACTTCACTAATGTTCTAGAGCAGGAGCACTGCATTGGTTGCAAAGCAGCACATCACTGTTTTTTTGGGTTTGTTTGGTTTTTTGGGATTTATTGTTTGTTTGGTTTGGTTTTCATTCTTTTTTTGGGGGAGGGGGAGTTGTTTTGTTTGTTTGTTTGTTTTTATTGCCTCAATATCTGGTGTAGATGGCCAACAAGAGAGACCTATCAGGAGTCACGGGCTTGCCTGGCCTTCCCTTTATCAGCAGTGTCCTGAGACATCCAGCTTTGCTGGGTCAGGGCACTGGGGGAATTATATGAACTGCCTGGCTGACCTGTGTGCTCTTTAGACAGAATTACTTACAACTAAAACCAGAGGATCACTGGGGTAAGTCTCTGTCATAGGCATGACCTTTCCATGCAGTAGCTGCCCTTGTTCTGGAAAATACAGTAGGGATGTACTGTAGCATAAAACCAGATGTGGTTGAGTATGTTTCAAAGTTGATGCTTGCCAATATAGTTGGTTCTTTCTGATCATCAGGCTTTGAAATTAAAAAGAGAGCTGAATGAGCTTTTTTTGTAAATGGGGCATTTTTTTACCTTCCTTCCATGGGGCTTCCCTAGTTTCTAATTAAAATCACGTTAAGCTAGAGCAAAAAAAAAGTCTCTTTTCTCTGTGGCTATTTATTGTGGTTATCTATTTTCAAATAACTTGAAATAGATGAAAATTACTGAGACTGCATAAAGGCATTTTGCTCTTCTGTGAAATTTCACGGAATTTGGCCTGTGGGTTTAAGAAACCTGTAACACACACACACTAGGATTGCACTGGCTGTATTTCCACAAAAAAATTAGGCTGAGAAGGTCAAGCTGTGTTTAGCCCCAAGGTCAAATATCACACTTGGGAAAATGTCTCTGTTCTTGGTTTACTTCTAAATGAAAAATGTTATTTGTTTCTAACTTCTAACAATTCCTAGCACTGCAGTGTTTCCCTACTTTATTTAAGGTTTTCTGCAATTAGAAGAAAATGAATAATGCAAAAATGGATTTGCAAATTAATAGGTTGAATTTATGGTGCTAAAAATGAGGCTGCATTATGAATTATTCATGTATACCTGAATGAGCACTGTCTTTTCTTAAAATGTTTGTGAGGTCCATAAGATTCAGTCTCTTTCCTCACCAAAATAGTCTTGTTTGGTAGCCAAAAATAACAGCATCAAAATCAGATGAGAATAACCAAAAAAAAAAAAAAAAAAAAAAAAAAAAAAAAAAAAAAAAAAAAAAAAAAAAAAAAAAAAAAAATCCCAGATGAAATAGGTTTTATGAGTCATTTTCATTAAATTTTCATTAAATATGTAGAAACACAATCATCTGTTTTAAATACCGACTAAATTTGAAAGAAATAGTCTAAATATTATACAAATCAGTGTGGATGTTAGTCTTTGTAGAAAGAAAAGGTTGTTAGAGGGTGGCATGAATTATTTGTTCAGAAACTTGCATTAGAAGATGTTTAAAAAGGCTCAGCGTATTTTAGAAAAGGGCAGAAAGCCTATTCCAGCACAATCAGCTGAATGAAATTGCCAGGTTTGGGATTCAAGTGCCCTGAGGACATATACTCAGTACTCAGCTTCTGCAGCTCTTCACATTGTTGTCTTTGGCCAGAGGCTCAGGAACCACAGGAAGAGCAGACAGAGGTGACATACTGAGTCCTGACATCTATCCTACAGATCTGAAAGGGAAAATATTTAGTACAACAAGAATGGGACACGTGTGTGTTGGTGTACTGACAAACCATCTTTATGTTTGGATTTAGCAGGAACATCCTGTTAATTAGACACGAGGTAAATCCAGAAATCCCAACCTGAGGTGCTCCCCTCTGGTTAGTGCTCTCTTTCAGGGCTCTGCACCTGAGTGACATGGTGATTCTATCTCTGTGAACTCTTGCAGGAAGCAAAAGCCTGGACCTTTCTCCTGGTCTCTTTTGCATGTGTGTGGAAGATTCCTGTGTTTATTTGTAGAGATAAAAGTGGGGTCAAACCCTGATGCTTTCTATGTCACCATTTAGGTTTCTCCTATTTCAAGACAGATCAGGCTTACAGCCCTTTTGGGTTGCCTCTGCGGATGCTGGGCTTGTTCAAACCAGTTTCCTGAGAAGTGAAAATCCCAAATATACAATGAGTTTTCTTTGCAGTAAGTGTCTCCAGCTCCTCTTTGTCTGTAATCCCTTCCTTTGGGGCAAAGTGACTCACTACTGCTAGTGGTAATGAGCAGACCATTTTGACTGATGAGCACTTCACACTGATTCTGTGATGTTGGGGTAAAGAGCACAGAAAATTCCCTGAGTGCAGCCTAAAAATGTGCTTCCCTCTTTCTTCCTGCTGATAAAGGGAAGGGAAAAAGATGAGTCTGAGGTTAAATGCTGTTCTACTTTCAGGTCCTGGCTTTTAGATACATCCTTTTCATTAATAAATATCACTCTGTTTAAGCAGTTATCTATGCTGTTAGAGCACACCAGGCTTTTGTCAGTGCTGGGGTCCCAGTTTGCCAGGTGCTGAGCAGTGAGTGCCAAATCGTTTAGAGCCTAGTGAAGCCAAGACACTATGAATGGACAGAGCAAACTGCTGAAAAGAAAGGAGAAACGTGAATGGAAAAAGTAGCTGTGGGAACAGATGTACATTTGCAGGCCAGAAGCAAATGTAATTAAGAGGCTTTGAATGATTTGTAGTACTTGCATACAAACATCACCTCTTTAACTTGCTTCCCACTTTCTCCCTAGATCTCATCTGATGTGGCATGTCAGATAGACACTCAAGTAGAATTTGTATAAAAGGAATTAGAGGAAAATAAATAATCTATTTGTTACATCTGGGAGACTCTTTACATCTGTTTTTGCAAACACTCATTAACAGGAGGTTTTCCAAGTGGGGAGAATTTGGTTGATGACAAGATATTGCTCTGTCAACATCATAGGATTTGAAGAACAGCTGCTGGTTGTGTTTGAAGCTAGAAGTGGGGGAGAGGAGGAGTGTTAGCTCTGGACTGGTAACTGCTGAGAAAAGCAATAATTTCTAAATTACTCTTTTTCTAAAATGTGGTGGCTTTGCACTAGGGACACTAACCCTGAAACATCTTGGTGCCGTTTTTCCCTTTTTTAATACTAATCCGTCTCTGAGACATTGGCTATGGCTTCCTTGTCTCCCTCTTCTCTCTCTCTTGTGATGTTTGTCAGTGCTTTTACACTTTGGCAGCTTCCCAGCCAGAGCAGGTTCCCTGCCAACAGAGTCCCCTCATGGCAGATGGTTTTATAAAGGGCTGACTGCTTTGACTGCTTTGATGGATGATAAGGCTAAGGAGAATGAAGGAACAAGGGATTTTTTTTTATTATTTTTAAGGAAAAAGTCCCTCCCACTTGCATCTGAAAGCCACATTGTAAATAGAGTCAGCCCAAACCTTGCAAGTTTTATCAAGAGGGAGCCCATCATGGGTGAAAGCTGTTCCTGTGGTGGTCTATGTGTGATACTGGGTGTGGGAGGTAGAAACATTAAGGCAGGAAAGGTTAAGAAATTAAAAGGAGAGCAAATTAGAAGTTTAGGGTATGAGAGAAAAACACAGTGAGTGGAGAAAAGGGAAAAACAATTAGTCAAGGGAGAAAACTGGAACAAAGAGGAAAGTTGGAAAGCAGAAATAGAAACAAAAATGGTCTGTAAGTAGAAGAGAAGCTGAAGAGAAGTGTTGGAGGAAAGCAAAGTTGGTACATATGCACCCTTGTATGCACACTTGCTAGAGGAATAAGGAAGAGCTGAAGCCAGGATGAAAAATAAATCACCAGAAAAGATAAAAAAATCTTCTTGCTGACCTCCCTTCTCATCAGTCCAGCTGGTACCTCTCAACATCAAATTAATATTGATGTTTAGTTCTGCAGGTTGAGCCTCAAAGGTCTTGATTATAATTATCTTCTGGAGATTTGCCTCAGTGCTCATAATCATTGTGGACACAGAAGGAAATACATGTTTTTAATCAGTCCAGTGTTTCCTTCCTTTTGGGTGTCCTGGCTGCACTCTGTTGTTGGCAACTACTTCAGCTTTGCCCACCTTACCTTATCTTACCTTAACACATATGTCGTTTATCAGTTTATCAGCTATTCACATCTTAAGAACCTCTAGTGCAATGTGAACTAGTGAATGTAGAGAAACATAAAATTGCATGTTCCCTCAGTGTCCATATGATCTTTCCACAGCATCAATGTATCACTTTATTTCCTTGCTCATTCCAACAAAACCCCTCATATGAGTGCGATTATTCAGGAGCATGTAAATTTTAACTTATGGGAGAGACTTGTACAGGTCTCTTGGCAGGAACAAACCCATCCTACCTGGCTGTGTGCTTGGGTAAAACTCTCTTGGTCTCAGTACAGACTGGCTCATCACAAACACTGCATTTACAATTGCCTTTTCCAGAGGCAGCATGCAGCATATTAATGGTTATTTTGTTAACACTTTTTCCCCTCTTTTTTTTCTTTCCCTCCAGCTGAGGAACGCTGTAGGGTTATAATTCATTTAAAGTAACTCTTAAATGTCTAGCAATAGGGTTATTCTGCCTTTTGAACACCTTTCTTATCTATGCCTGTAGCTCTTGGGGCATTCCTGTCCTGTTCTCGTTTACTGCCATAACACAGATAAGTGGTCTCTGAAAACGATGCATCAAGTCTTCTCTATTTCACAGTAAATTTTCTGGCTTTCTTGAATACCACAGGCTGTGTTCTCTGTTTCCACACCAAGTCAGTGGTGTTGCCTATCTTCCTGCTGCAGGCTGTGCTGTGGAGGTTGGCACAGGCTCCACTGCCTGCCTGCAGCCAGCAGGAATGGTCGTGGGTCCTGCTCTGCTGGAGATCCCTGTGGCACAAGATGGGAGCAATTCCAGTAGAGAGGGATTGAACTGGGTTGAAGCAAGCTGTGCCTTTAAAGCACAGTTATATTCTGAGTACTTGTGGTGAATCTGGAAACAGGTCCTATTTTTGTTGGGTTTTTTTCCCCTTTGGTTATTGGTTGCACACACTATTAAAATGATTAGATAGTGTGTTTATATCTCAGCCTGGTTTGACTCTTGTTACCCCCTACCTTCAAGGCTCTGTCCCTGCTTCTGTCTTTGATCTAGCTTAGTTTACAAACCAGTTTCCTTAGGATTTCGACAGAACTTCTGAGGTTTAAGAGGCAGTTACCTGCTTAGTCACAATTGAGGTTTTATGTGACATATGCACTGACCTGGACTCTGGATTTTTCAAAACCAGCCCTTGGATTCCAGTGAAGGTGGCAGGTGCTCTTCATTACATGTTGAAGTGTAGGCATTCCAACCTAATCTCTGAGTTGCAAATGCATGCAGATCCTTCCCATCACTGCCCAGGTGCTGGAAGAATCATGTCTTCTGGGATTATGCAGACTTCAGTTTCAATGGGTTTGATGTGAGCATCTAATCTGACCTCTTACAGAGTAAGCCTGAAGGTCATGAAAATAACATAAATGAGTTTAAAAAAGTATGAGAGTAAAAGTGAAATAAATGAGTTAAGAAAATTCAAAGAGTAAAAGTGAAATTCAATGTGTTCTGCCTGTTCTTATTTTGTGAATCTTTGCTTCCTTTATCAATCAAAAAGAGATTAAACTTCCTCACTTGCTTAATACTTGGTTAAACATTACACAGTCCATCGGCTCCAGATAAATGTGTCCCCAGTTACATGGGACTTCTACTAATAGAACTTGAGCTAAGTAGTAGTCATTAGAGTAAATCAAATACCCCAGTAAAGTGGCTTCAGCTCAAGTTAGGTGCAGTGCAATCATGGCCCTCAGGGCATGTGGCTTGATTGCTTGCATCCTTGCATGTATGTTTCTATAAGTGCCATTTTCTAAATGAAAAGTCTGCTTTCTTTTTTTTTTTTTCTTTTTTTCCCGTGGATCCTTTCAATTTACAATAAAGGACCTCAAGTACCTTTTGAAGCCTCCTTGAGGGAATTCTATTTTTACTGGGATTTTAAAAAGGAAAATAATGGAAAAACAGGGAGAATTAATGTGTTTCATCTTGCTCACCAAAATCTCACCTTGTTTGAACTCAGCAGTCAGAGCATATTCAAACATCACGGAAGCAGAAAGCGTTCAAGTTTGTGCAACAATAGCCTTAAAAAATTCACAGAGTGCTAAATATTGGATGAATAGCTGAATGAAAGTTCCAGACCTAGAAAGTGGAAAGATTAGTCAAACTTCCCACAGGAAATGTAGCTTGAGCAGCTATGCTGTCTTTCTAAGCCTGCCCATCCCTCCTCCCCAGGTCTAATTTTTGAACCCACGAGTCACTTGAGCAGATCTGGTGGAAGCATGGGGTTTCAAAAGACATGGAGCTCTTTCAAGTTCTGTGAAGGTGGTTAGTTGGAAGGGAGGCACAAAGAGGCTCTGCAGGAGGATAGAAGCTTCTCCATGCAGCTTCTCCATGGGACTCAAGCCCCTGGCAGCAGGTGCTGCCCTCAGTTCAGCAGAGAGCAGGACAAGGTAGGGGGATGTGGAGAGAGCCAGTGGTGTTTGGGGTAGTTTCAGGGGGCCACTGTGGTGGAGGACCACGGGCTGGAGGTGGTGTGCTGAAGTCAGGAGGGTGCATGGAATATAGTACAGTAATCACCAGGAAACCAGCTTCATTAATCTTGTTGGGAATGGAACAACTTCTTGGTACTGTGTGAAGAAAGGGAGAGGACATTTGTATGAACAATTTTCATGTATAATTCAACACTCAAGAATGCAAGACACAGCTTGAGCCCTCCTCACTCCCTTCCCTGATTCTGCTAATAAAGTAAGATATCAGGAAGAAACAGCCCAGTTTCTTCCCGATATCTTACTTTAGAGCAGAGCAGGCAGGACTGGGAAGGCACAACTGGGACAATGCAGGAGGTGCCCAGGAAGGCCTGGGCATTGCAGCTCAGTGTCATGCTCCTTGGACACTGCCTGTGGTGTGCTGGCTCTGTGGTGGCCACTGGTCAGCTGGCTACAGGGATCACCTGGTGCCACAATCAGAACCTGTAACTACATCAGGATATATATTTTTTTAGATCTTTTTTGTGGTTGTTGGGGTTTGTTTTGTTTTGTTTGGGAGTTTGGGGGGGGGTGGGGTGTTTGTTTGGCTTTTTTTCAAGGCAAAAAGGTAGTATGCTGCAGGAGCAGCTGAGCAAGAACAAGATGTCTTCCAGTTATAGCTGCTCCTGCAGGAGCTTTGCCTGGTGATGCTTTGTTTATCTTCTTTGTGAGGATTGTGAGAAGGGAACCAAAAATACCAAGCGAGCTCTGCTTTAAGGGATAACCTCTATGATATCTCTCCTTTGCATCAGAAATGTGCAAATAGAAAATGACAGCATTATTTTCCTTTCTCTCTTTTCTTGCTGCAGTATGCTTTCTCCCCTGCCTGGCATACTGATTTGCTTGAGAATCCAGGCAGCAATCTGCTGGAGAATAAAATCATTAAGTACACACAGGGTTTTCTCAGCATTATATCATGACTGGACTCCTGCTAGAATCTAATAGTTTTTTCCTCCGAATCTCAGAGTACTTAATGTGTAAAATAGTGTCCCATTTCAACAATTTTTCTTTTTTCAAGTTTTTAACAAAGAGAATTACTGAAATAAATTTCACAAATCATCTAATGGATGTCTTAGAGATCTTCCTTGTCCTCCTATGTGTCACACAGCTCTTTCTCAAGCATTTTTGCATACTTGAGACAGCATTTTGCAGTGCTAGGATATTCTGGTTGCAAGGCCTTTCTTCATTTAAACTGAACTTTGACAGTAGCAAAAAAGCTTTATGCAAGTGTTGAAATCAGCAGGAGAGAAGCCAAGAAGTTGTAAGTTAAATTAAAACTACGTTTGTGCTCTTTTGTGTTGGTGTTCTTATTTGTGAGCTTGGGAGGTGTAGTCAAGCTTGCTTCTGGTATGAAATTTAAAAAAAAATATGTAATTCAGACAGAATTAGAAAATTGTTTGGGGAAGGAGCCAAGGAAAATGGTAGATTTGACACAGAACCCCAGAGGTGAGTCAATCCATAAAGAAAGACGTTGAAATTTCCTTCTAAGACAGAGAATTTAGTTATTTTAGAACATAACATTGGTGATGCAGACCATGACCCAAGGTTCACCCAGCCCAGAGTGCTATTTCTGACAGTATCCATCAGTGAAGACCTATGGAAGAGTCTGAGCAAGACAGGTATGTGTGGTACTTGATGTTCTCGCAGCCTTCACTTTTGTGAACTCAGGCACTTCATGACTAGATGTGGTCTCAGGGCAGTTGCCCTCTGTGAGAATATGTCCAGCCTTCCCTTGAAGCCACAAAAACTTGTACCATCTGTAGTGCCCTTTGTCAAGAAGCCCCTGCTGCCCTTTTTGCTGTTATTTTGGCTCCTTCAAACTTCAACAGATGACCCCCTATTGCTGGTACTGTTAGAGAAACAGACAATCATCTTTTTGCAGGCTTTTTTTGTATACCCTGAAGTCGCTTCCTTCACAGGCTGATGTGTCCTACCTCACTCATTTGTTCCTTGAACAGCAGCTTTCTCTACCTTTGATCTTCCCTTCTGCCTTTCTCTGAACATTTGCCAGTTCTGCTGTAAAGCTTTGGAGGGATTTTCTTGCTCAGTTGTATATGATTCCTCTGCAATTTTTCACAGTTGGTCCTAGTCCTTACTATCCTGAATAACTTAGTATTCTTGATAAGCTTTCTCACTTCACCCTTTTCTAAATTTTCCAGAAATACACTGAACAGCACAGACCCCCTCTTGAACTGTTGCTTACCCTTCACTGAGAAAATGTTGCTACTCTGTTTCCTAACTGGGCAAAGACCTTCCATGGATGCTTAGTTTCTTCTAATGCTTTGGAAGATGTTTTTGAAAATCAAGGCAGGCAGTGTCAACCAAATTACTCTTATCTTCAGATTTGTGGATCCCTTTGCAGTTCTCCAGGGAGAGTAAGAAAGACCTTCTCATTATAAAAGCCCTACTAACTTTTCCCACTCTGATCATCCCAAGTAGCTTGTGCTTCTCTAGTAGACACTAATTTTTCATTATTACAATTCCTCCTAATTGTCTTGGTTCAAAAGCCAGGCTACTTTTCCCATATTGCTTCTGGTGATTTTTTAGGAATTGGTGTCACTTTGGCCCAGAGCCATGACTGAATGTTGCAATGTATCCTGGAGCTGAAGAGATGGTCTCCAGGAGCTCAGCACCCTGCTGGTGTCCTGGCCTCATCCTTGGCCAGTACGCAGGACACATCACACTGTTCTCAAGTCAAAAACTGTGTGCTCAGAGAAAGAAAAAGTATTAAAACATTGATAGGTAAGATAGGCTGGGTGTGCACGTGGCAGGGGGGTGTTCAGTCGCTGCTGTGCCACAGCTTATTCTCTCTCTGCCTCTCTCCCTGTGTGTGCTGTGGGTGTAGTGGTATTTTCCCAGTTCACAGGGTTAGGGTTGGATAAGTAGACTGCAGACAGGAAGAACCGTATTTACTACTGGAATCTGTGCCATAGTAGAGCCAAAAATAGGTGGGTGAGCGTACTTCCAGTAGCAGTGGAGCGTCGCTAACCTTGTGTGACAGAGTGAGGGCTAACACACTACAAATGTGCTGTGGAGAGGGAGTGGGAAAGTCCTGGCTGAGCACAGTAGGATCAACCTCCCCTCATGGAAAAGGTGCTGGGTTGCATTGTCAAAACATTGCCTTAGGCAGGACTTTTCAAACGGGACATTTTTTTGTCTGACTTGACCCCTTGTCTGTGAGCTTTTGGGCCCTGCTTAGCATTGTAAACCCATACCTTCAGACATGCTGGAAGGTCTGGAGATGAAACTGGGATGGCAGAAAGGGCCAGGCCTTGTGAAACACAGAATGACAGGAAGGGACTGTCACAGGGGGCATGTTGGCCACAAGTCTGCAAAGAGTAGTTAAAACTGGCTGGAGTAATTATTCCTTATGTTGCACTACACCTCTAATTTAAACTTCTATGTGGAAATTACTTTCAGTGGGTAGTGGGTAGTGATTTGCAGAAAAAGGTTATTGTTCTACTCGGTATTATGAGAGATATCTCAGGCTGTCTGAGGCACACTGAACTGTGGGTTCTCCCTGCTTCATGCATTGTGCATTAGTCCAGCCACACCTAACAGAGGCATTTGCATGAGTAATTAACTGCCATTTCCTGCAAATCAAATTACTTGGAATTAGAATTTAAAATTACTTTCCAATTACTGAACCACACTTGCTAGTGAGAGCAATGTTTTTACTGTGCCACATTTAGAAAGGGCAGAGGCTCTTAACTCTTTCAAGAGAGCAATTATTTCTGAGAAGTACAGTGTGTCCAGGGATCCCAGCCTTATTTGCTTTACACTGCTGGAGCTTGTGCTGCTGTTCTCACAAGTGAGACAAATTAATTTACTTCTTAAACTTTATAAGTAGAACAATATAAAAATTCCTTTATTATCATCATGTTTCAAGGATGGTTGTACGGGCTTCAGTGCAAAATTGGTTTTTGTTTTTAAAGTATACAAACAAAATTGTTCAGAGCCTTTTCCTGACAGGCTGCATAACTGTATGTGCAGATGTATATATAATTCTAAATGAAGATGTTCCTATTATCACTTAGAGTATCAATTTAAATTGCCAATGGGAATGTTGCACTAATATTAAGGAATAGCATTTCCTAAAAATATTCTTTGAAAATTTACAGACCCTGAATTTCCTCACGTCTTGTGTCTGACAGTGATCAGAAAAATTATCTGTCTTTCTGTCTGACTGAAACACAAATAAATAATAAAAAGGGATTATGTAAAAATTATGAAGCTAGGACATCATTTTAAAGTTGTGCTATGGGAATTTTGGCTGGCATCAATGCATTGAAGGAAATAAATGTATTCATGTTTCTTGATTCCAGCAAGCCAAGTCTTGCATGTAACTTAAATGGGTATCTAGTGTGGTTTCACAGAGTCAAAGCCTTATTATTAATGTCTGCTTGAAGAACACAGTACCCTGATAGCTGTTAATAGGAGTCAATGAATCCTAATTGATTCAGTGACCAGAGAATATTTGATGTTTAAGATCATAAAGTATTATGAGAACAGACATTAATTTTTGCTATCTGTTGCCTAGAAAAGGAAAGGATTTAGTTAAAAGGAGTACTAGAAGTACAACTTGTTTTTTCTGTATTATATATAAAAGCATAATGACATTGTGTAGCTAACTTAAACTGACAAGAGCAATGAAATGTAAGGTTAAGATTCTTACTACCTTTAATCTTGCTGAGGCTGGAAGTACTGCAGTGCACTGAGCAATAACACTATGGAAATAGACCAATTATAATTGTAAACAGGGGCTTGGAAAAAGGAGAGCTTGACTCATTTCTTAGCAGATTTATTGGCAGACTGCTAGAATAATCATTGAATAATCCCTTCTGAAACCAAGAGAGGTCCCCAAATTAACAGCAAAAAGCGAATTTGCCCTAAATTTGTTTCATCTCACCCCAAATGTCTGCTTTAATTTACCCTGTCAAGTTAGGGCATGGGTTTAAGGAGGAGTGATGACAGGAGAGGCATTTCATTGGTGCTGCCTTCTTTCTTTTGCTCAGGCCAGATGGTTCTGCTCTGGGGAACCTGCAGTGCTTCCTGGAGTGCAGTCATAGTATGGGAAGTGATTGCTGAAGGTGAGATCCTCTGCCAGCACCCAGACCACTCGCGTTAGGGCTTCACTGACTCTTATGTCCTAGTTGTAAGGAAAAGCAATATTTGTGCTGTTAAAGGGTGTTTGGACCTGCGAGGGAGGCTAAAAAGGGAAGAGTGTGATGAAGTTGGACACTGGAAAATAAAAGCAGCAGGAAGAGGTGGGGGAAGCGAGAGGAAGATGAAGCAGGATGACATGGGTGGGTGGAGCAGATGAGCAGACTGATGGTAAATGAGCAGAGCTGTTTGCTGCCAAGCAGCTCCTAGAAGGCAACACTGGCGAAGAGAGACTTGTCTCTGTGAGGCCTGAACTTTCTGCCTCCCTCTGGGCTATTACTGAGCTTGTCAGCTTGTGTCAGCATGTTTTCAGAGTGTCCCCAGGAGGGTTTGATACAAGAGTAGGGAAGAGTGAAGAAAAAGAAACCATTTAAGCCACCTACTGGCACAAGAAACTCATTAACTGGAGGGTCATGGTAATTCAGGCCTTTGCCTTCCAAAGAGAAGGCTGACATACTTTCTGAGATGACAGTGATCTGCTGGAACCTTTGCCGTGAAAGGACCTGGTTTTGAAGGAGATGAGGATTTAGCATCATCTGAGGCATTTTTTGCCACCACTGCCATGATGCTGCAACAGTTGAACAGTTGCTTGGATCTGTCAGTTTGGTGTCTGTTCAGAGGCTCATCACACAGTTTTGCTGGACAATTAGCTCCCTGAACCTTCTCTAATAGGAAAAATGCTGGGCAGAAACCAGACAGAACAGTGCTGCACAATATATTTAGACAGCTAAATGGTTAACAACAGAGCTCCTGTTGTGATTCAGTCATGCCAGTAGCCTAATGCCAGCTTCTGTCCTCATCTGACACTTTCATGCTGCTCAGAAGGAACCGCTGGGGAAATATGCTTGCACAGATTTCACAGTTGTACAGCCACAGCCCTCAGAGCCTTGCATAATAAGGCATGGGCTGAGGAGGGGGAAATAACCAAGTGCTGGTCACATAACCACCTCTCTTTTTGCTATCAGCACAGCCTCAAAGGCAGCTGATTCTGGATGGGAGGTAAAGCTTCTCAGAGGTCACCTCAATTAACATCAGGGCTTGGACAGGGGCTCTGCCTGGTTTCATAGATAAAGCTTTGCTGCCTTTTGATTTACTGAGACGAACCTGACTAAAATGAGCAATTGGGTTCTCATGCTGCAAAAAGCCACTGACAAAGCTCCAAAGCAGGATCCTCTGTGTATGTGTGTACCTGCTGGCAAAGCACAGGATGACAGACTACCTCACAGTTAGCAGGGGCAGGACGAATCTGTAGCACAGAGAAAGCAGTATAAAGGTCCTAATTATTTTTTGTTTTGGAGTGAAATCACACTGAAAAGCAAACAGTTGCAGTCAATACTGAAAAATTAGCTTATTTATCTTTTTGGGGACAGAAGATGCTCCAGCATTGATTAACTGTAATGGACTGCAGGGCACTGATTGCAAGGTAAGATATGATTGATTGCTGGTGGGAAGACGCTTGGTATTGGGGCAGCACTTTGGCAACCTTTAAAAGAGCATCAGCCACACATGCAGAGCTGTCCCAAGCTGAACTCCACGTGCACTAAACAGGGACTGTGTTGTTGTTGCAAGATAATCTGGGAGCATCAGGCAGGGCAGAAGTCTGTTTTGTATTAGTGACAAGGCAAGGTGAGGGTAAGGATGCTGGCAGAATGCCTGGATCTCTGAGTTCACTTATTTATGGTGTACATTGTATTTTCTAGAAATACCCCTTAGTAAGTTTTTAAGTAAAGTAACCTCTGTGGAATCTGTTTCTTCTTCCTCATACCAATGACTACAGTCATAACATATCTCTGATGTGAAGAGTTTCACAGTGGGTTTTTCCTATGTAGTTAGTCTGATCTTTTCAATGAATTTAGATCCCAAAAATCCAGAGGAAAATTTTAGAGAAGCTCATTTCCAAGCTCTGTATGCATAAATTAGATCTAAGCCTACTGGAAGAAACCACGTGCCAAGTTCACTGGCTGGTAGAATAGCAAATTTCAAGAAATTTAATTGTCCCACACAGTTGTATTTTTCAAACAGTCCAGTAATATCCAGTTTCAATTTCAGAGAACAATTGTCATTAAAGAAGTGTTAGCTGAGTAAAGTGAATTGTTTGAATAGTGCAGGGATTTAAAACTGTCACAGTGAGAAAGACTGCTTTTTTTTTTTTTTCTGGACCAGCCAGGGAAAGCTGCAGCTTCTTTCTATAGGAGGGAAGATGCTGAATATTAATCACCCCTTGGCAACCTGTCAGGTGGCAGATTGCAAGCTAAGAGAAGTAATTTGCTGATTATCTGATGTGACAGGTTAATAAACAAATATTTGCACACAGGGTAAAAGTAACAGTAGAGCTGGGCAAGAGATCTGCATCTCCTGAACTCTTAGGTCAGTTATTTGTGTGGGAAAAATATTTTCCTTTCTGGGCTTGGGGAAAAGGGTGGAAATATATTTGTCAGGAAATATCATTTAAATTCTCTGTGTGCTTGGGGTTTCTCTTTGAAAAGATCATTCAAGAAAAGAACAAGATTGGCAATTCTGGGTTTCTTGGCTGACTTTCCAGCCTCAGGACTGCTGTGGCACATGCTGACTTGACCACCCAGCTATCCCACCCTGCCTGGATACCAAAATATTTGACATTACCAGACACTCTAAAAATGTTGCCCACGGTGTCTGATGCCTCTGTGGTTTACCTGAGAGCTGGGTCAGCATATGTGCTGTTCTGGACTTTCTGCATTGCACAGGCATTTACTTCCCAGCTTCCCTTCATAAGCAACAAGTGCTGGAGGAAGGGAGAGGGAAATACTGAACAGCATCATCCTTGATGCAGTAGAACCAGAGCCCCAGTGACAGCTGATCCTTGGCCACTGAATTCTGCTGCGGGAAAGGAGGAAGGTTTTCACTTGGAGGAAATTCCAGGGGGCTGCAAAGTCCCCTTAGGGAGACACTCTCTGTTAGGCTGAGTGAGGAGCCTGTGTGGCAACTCCACCATCCAAGCCACCTCAATAGACAGCAAGGTGTGACTCCTGTGAAGGAGAGCAGTTGGACACGGTAGAGCTAATGATGGACAGACCCATCTTAATGAAGAGAGGAGGCCGTGGATACCCTTGGCAGTAAGGACAGGGCATCACACTTGTGATAGATTTCTTCAGGAGGCTAGGAGATGAAACTCATTCAAAGCGTGTAAAGGAGAAAAAAAAATTCAAAACAAACAACCCACAAAAAACCTGAACCCTTTGAATGTTGCTATTTATGATTACATAGGAATTCAAGGCTTCCTTCATGTTCATAGCTAGAAACTGTTTTCCTAGATAAAGTTTTAGAGGCTTAGATATAATCAGCTAAGGAACTCTTCAAATAAGCTAAGCTGTGTTTTGATTTGGTGCAAATAAGAAGTGAAGTAATAGGAATAGCTATTCCTGGAACAGATGAAGCTTTGAAATGCTGATTTAAAATGCTCCATGCTGCCATTCAGCTATCCTGTCATAGCAGGATGGAACGAAAGACAGTTTTTCTCTCTGTGAACATACAAAAAGAAGGATATATTAGCAATTGGAAACAAAAATCCAGCTCTAAAAAATAAGGGAGATAATTTTTGTCCTCTTTTACCTTTTACTTTATATTTTTATTCTATTTTTCCCGTGTTTCTTCTTAGCATCAAAAAGACAATAGCAATGTTTCTTACATCAGCTACAAAGGACATCCAGTTATCATTTCTCTACTGCTGTTACCTCATTTGACATCATGATCTGAAAAGTCTGATCATGTGGGGCATGACTATAAATCTGCTATAAACACCCAATCTCCTGCATCATGAGCTGCCAGGGAAGATCTGGGGTGATGCCTGTGCTGCAGTCAGAAGCCCAGGCAGAGCAAGTATGGGCTCTGTGACCCTGGGGATGAGGGCTGGGGAGCTGCAGCTGCAGGGGTACAGCATGAGGAGCTGTCAGAATCTTTGCCCAGGTCTTGGGTAAGCCTTTGGCATGCTGATAATTGCGTTGGGTCTGATAATGGAGCTGGTTTAGGTCTACCTATTCATATGCTTCAGCCCCACACCTTGGGCAGTATGGCCATACAGAATCTACCTTTTGGATTTCTGTCTCTGCATTCAGCCCCTCTTTGGCCCATTATGCAGATAATGTTTGCTGTGATATTTTATGTAAAAGAGGCTCTTCTCAGCCCGCTGGCCATTGTGAGGAGATCAGTGCTACCCCTCCTTCCTGTTTCCTAAACACTCCTACTCTGAAGATGTTTTAACAGTCTCTGTTAGGCTGTGTGCTCCCATGGGGCTATTCAGAAATGGTTGTTACTTTTCCCCATCAGCTGGCATCAGAGGTAACTCGCAGAACAAAACAGATTTGAACATAGCCTATTATGAGTCTGTGCCTAAAACTGATTGTGGAAAAATAATATTTTGTCTTTATTTTGCCCCAGTTTGGGGCAAATATCTTCCAAGGTCTGTGTTTTCTGCAGACCCTTGGTTGTCGATTTTGGTTGCTGATGGAGGAGGAGGATGGTAATATATATTTGGAGACAGGGTGCTCCCAGGACACGTGGTTTATTTGCAAGGGTTGTCAGCTGCCAGCTCCCAGCTGAAAGGTCGTCCAGAGAGCGTTTTTCCTGTCAATCAGTTCTATCCCATCCCATGTTGAATATTCTGATTTACAATAGCCAATGAGAGCAACAAGATTTACATAAGGCACTACATCCTAAACATTCAAATGCTAATTTCTAAGATAACATTTTCCTACCTCAACAGTACTCTCCACCCATGGGTCTTGGGCCTGCCTGAGGTATTGCCCAATATCCTGCCTCATGGTGAGGCCAACTTACATTTCAAAAACTGCTTTCATTTCCATGTTACTTACAGGCGTTATGTTTTCAGAACCTGTTGCCAAACAATCATATTTGTAAGATTTCCCTGTATCACCTTCCCCAACACTTGGTGGTTTCCCTTTAAGCTCAGTGATGTTTTTGGGATCTTCATTTAGAGTTTTAGTGAGTTTTTGAAAGCTTAGCCATGCAGGTTTACTTCAGTGAGTAGCACTACTAATGTCCACCAGATTCCTGCCATGTGGAAACTCACTCCTACAGCTTCATGGTGGTAACATTGGTACAGCAACAGCAAATTTCTTGTTCTGCTATGAATCTGAGGGCAAATTAGTCTCTGGGATAAATTTAAGTTATTTTCTGAAATCAGAAATATTTTTAGGACCACTAATTGTCCTGCTGAGCACAACTAATGGTTTATCTGACAAGACAGATCCTAATAAATAGATTATTCTATTGAGAACTATACTAGTGAATCATGTCTATAGTTAGGTTATTTCTTCTGCCTGTAATACATAAACACAGGGAGTTTGCAAGTGAAGGGTGCTATACTGAGGACAAATGGAAAGAATTGCTCTGTTGCATGGTGCTCTGTTGTCTTGTGCTTTCGTTGCTAAGGGATGTAATTCTATTACCCACTGTACTGTTAGATTTCAAAAGGGTAGTTCATAAGCACTAATAACATTTGTGGCAATCTGAGCTAAGTTAATGAAAAAGATAACCAAATCTAATGCTCCAGGGCAAGATATCTGATATCTCCAGGGGTCATAAAGAGACCATACAGCTGTCTTGGGGCAAGGGATGGTTGTATGTGTGAGAGAAAGAAGGGGCAATAGGCAGCAGAAAAGTGAGGGTCACCTTGCTCAGAAGCACTGTGTGCTGGTCACTGGCAGAGGAAGGATTGCTAGATATGTCAGAGAGATGGAGATGCTTATTAAGCTAATGATACTTTTAGTAATGTCAATACCTAATAGATAAGTTTCAGCTGATCCCAGACATTTGTCTCAATGTGTTGATTGGGAAATTGGATTAAATAGTTCATGCATGGTTCTGCCTTGCCCATAGCAGGCATATACTGACTTGGGAGTTGACCAAGGATGGAACCGAAATAGCCTTTGGAATTTTTTTTTGTAAACACAAGCTTCAGTGTGAAACTCACTTCTGAATCAAATGTAGTATTTTATTGCCTCTCTAGACAATACCCAGTGGTGACTTTTTCTTGCTTCTAACTATAAACACAGATTTTTTTGCGGACCCTTTCGTCACCGCATATTGGTATATCACTTCAGGGTCCAAACAAAGGCTTTGTGTTCCTTGTAGGTGTGTAACTGATAATGTTCAGCAAAGGACACTTGCAATAGGAATTGTAGCCAGCACCCAAACCCATGTTTTCTCTCAAAGACTCTTGCTGTATTTATTGCAAGTACCTCCTTCATCTTACTCTTCTATTTCTATACGTTCCCTGTGAGCATTCTTCAATTTCTACTACTGTTCTCTTTAACACAGACCTGCTTTTCGCTACAGTAAGACTTCTGTCCTTGTTTCGGCCAAGGACAGGTTAATTTTTAGCAGTAGCCACGAGGTGGCAGAGCCTAGAGCTGTTGTTACTCTATACCCTGCACTTCATCAGGGGGAGGCAGAAGTAAGGGATTCTCACTTCCAAGGAGGAGGATGTGGCTTAATGATGTTTCCAACGTGTTTTTCTCCACTCCTCTGGCAGAAGAATGCAGGCCTCAGTCTGTCTTCCCCTGACTTTTTTGAGATTCAAAAAACCCCCAGAAATTCAGCTGCCAGTCTTTACAGTTTACTGTAGAACAGAAGAAATAATCGTAATAAGTTTTCTTGAATTTGCCGTGATAATATTAATCACATTTCTATAAAGCTTGGATTGAAAAGAAAAATCTAACAGAAAAACCGACTGAAATCTACTGTACAAAAATTAATTGCTTCCACCCACCCTTTCCCACAGTTCCTCCAGACATCACCATGTTTCTGTTTTAAATGTCTACAATACAGAGTTATTTGCACTAATTCAGGTTTTAATTAAACAAAGTAGGCTGGGGTTTCTGTGGGGTTGAAGTTCAACCTAACAATTTTCAATATGTAACACCAAATAGATTTTTCTTAAGTTAATACCAAAGGGATTTTTATTTAAGTTATTTTCTCTGTTCTACAAAAGAAAAATTAATATCACCTCTAAGGAAGTTTTTCTGGAACAGTGAGCAAAGTTTCCAGCATTGCAGACAGGGGTAGTTTTTTTAAACAACGTCACTCACCCTTCTATATTGCTTCTCTCTTTTAGCACAGACCTGTCTCTTCATAGGATGGATTCTGAGCTGCAAAGCATCCAGATCCTAATTTATGTGTGTGTGAATATTCAAGGTTAATATATTCACTGTGGGAGAAACAGTCAGTGCCATTCAGACGACATTCTGTTTTCCTCTCTTGCCACAGGGTAGGCTGTTGAAAATGTGTCTTATGAAATTGCAAGTTCCTTCTCTAGTCTCATGAATTAATTTCATGTTTCTAATTGGGATTAGGTAAAGTACCTCTCCCCATGACTGGACAGCCAGCAGGTGGGACAAATGATTTTAAATATCTACGCTAAATCAAGGAGAGAGAGGAAAAATTTACATATTTTCTTTTTTCCCCATATGATAATTGTTTCTATTCCTATAGAGTGTACTGGTTTTGGAACTTTTTATATGTGCAGCCCAAATCAGTGACCCAAGCACGTGCCCCAGGTCACAAATTGACTGGAGAGTAGGAAAGACAAGATTCATGGCTTGGATTTTCTAGCAAATTTTCCTCTTAGCCAGAGGTAGATGGAAGTTTATTGACAATTTTACTGTATTGGATTAGATTAGGAACCTAAGCACAACTTTTGCATGTCCTCTTTCTTGCATCTCTGATGGCTTTATGCAGTCCTTTGGCTGGTTCTGGGGCCACCCTTCTTACACAGGTCCCAAATATTGCCTATAAGGACTGGTACCTACAGGAACTGGGGGCCTGTGTGTTGGAGTAGGATGCAGTGCAACAGCAGTAAAGTATTTATTCTGTATTTATTCTGGGCAGCTGAGAAAGCCCAGCCTGGGTGCAAGATTTGAGGCAGTTTCATTTTGCCTCTAAGCCCGTCTGGACAAAATGTGCACAGCTGTGCAATTTGCTTGACCTTGCCCTTTTAGCACAAGGAGTTTGTATCAAAAGAGGATACATGTCTGGACTGTCAGCCAGACTATCACTGTGTGTGGTCAACTAGTGTGGTCACGCATTCCTCTTCTTGTGCAGCAACCTGATCATTAATCCCGGCTTCCCAACACTCACCCCAATCCTGGAGGCAGCTGGCAGTGTCTGCTGGAGCATTGGAAGGTCAGGAGCCCTTAGAGGTGACAGTGTCAAACAGGACAGTGCTGCAAAACTGGTGGGGTGAGAGGCATGAGTGGTAGCGAATGGACTGAGAACCTGTCAGGATGGAACCTGTGCATATCCCAAATTCTCTCTCCCCTTTGTGTCCTGGTTTTCCTGTTGAGGAAAGGGGGCTGCAATGACTCCCTGCAGGTGCCAGCTGCAGGTGTGTCCTGGGGCTCACCCTCTCCTGGTATGGCTACACTGATAACTGTTCCCACTTGTCTGGGGGGGCTTATTCAAGATGCAGATTATCTTGCCATGGATGCTGGGACATCAGAAATGGCCCTGCATGAGATAAGGCTTGGCAAGAATGGTGCTTAGAAGAGCTGATGGACACTGGTGACTGCATGCAGAGAGCACTCCTGCACCCTGCTCTCCAGCACAGCCCTCAGCACCCGCTGCCTTCTGACATTTCATCACCCAGTACGTCCCAATAGCCCTAGACAAAAGCAGAAAATCAGTGCTGCTGTGTTGGTTCAGTTGCCAAGCGGCTGGCTGAGGTAAAAATGGATTAAGCATTTAGACATTGACCATTATTGGATTATACCAGGATCCTATCAGTTTTTAACCTTTGATAAGATGCTGAAACACAGTTTTTAAATTCACTGCAGCCCTCATGTATTTTTTACTTTGATTCCATGAATTCTTCCTGTCAGTTCCCCCAGAACAACCAGGATGAATACAGGGCTCTGTGAATTGGTTCACTCACGCTCTATACAGAGGGAATGCTGTCCCTTTAGTTACGTGTTCTATTGACCTGTTGACATAGCTGAGGGTGGTGCTGCAAACTGATTTGTGATTGGTGATACTCTGAATTCCTGGGATACATGTAAAATGCTAATTTTATGACTTAAACATTGAAGAGGGGCCATTAGTTTTAAAAGTCATATTCCCACTTGGCTCTTCTCATAATCACAGTTACAAAGAAGATTCCTGGGATGACCATAAGAATAAAGAGGGGAGAAGTCTTTTGCTTTAGTCTGGAGTTTGAAAAGACCTTGGGGTTTTTTAATTTATTTTGCACTGGACAGCATTTAGGTGTATGGTCAGTGCCTTTGCTTGCTGTTTATAAAATATTTCTTCCCAGAAAATATATAAACCTGGGTCTGGAGTTTCTTAACTGCAGGAGCTGTTTATTAACATCAGGAGCCCATCACAGATGACACTGTGGGGGCGGTGTCTGAAAAGTAGAAGCAAGATAGGGTGGTGGAATGAACCTTAAGTCCACCCCTTTTTGCTAACTGCTTTGCTGCTCTTCTCTCTTCAGCCTCTCCTTTTTCATGAGAAACTACTGAACTTGGAAGAAAGGCTCCACATTTCCACAGTCATGGCACTGTTTTCTTCCCTCACACCAGTATTTCTAGCTATTATATGTGTTTTGATTGGGGTAATAATGAAGAAGACAAATGGAGAGAAGGAAAAACGTGACACTAAAAGCAAGCATCCATCTTGCCCATGGGTGGATGAAGATTTAAAAGATGGCACTGACCATCCCTTAGAAGAAGAAGGTAAGAAAAATCTTATTCCGAACACTTCCGTTGTTTGAATTTTATCTGTTGATACAAATAAAGGAGATGAAATCTCCTGGACTTCTCCACAGTGACAGCAACACTCAGCTCAACATTGCTGCAGTGCCCTGAGCTTGTCAGCTCCCAGGAAGAAGGCAGTCAGTCCTCATATCATGTCACTGTTGGTGTAAATCCCTACTCCCTGCAGACCCCACAGATCAGAGTGCAAAAAAAAAATAGATATAAAATATATTCTCAGAGACTCCTGTCTGTTCCTCTGTACAGCAGATCTCAGACCTATGAGAGACTCTATGGACAGTGTAAGGAAAGAGAGGGGATCCTGCTGAATTCCCCATAGTCTCTTCCCAGGCCTTATTAGTGTGAGCAAAGGGAAGACCTGAGCAGAGTGTTTCTTTCTGTAACTCATCCCACTTTATCACTCAGTGCTACGTATTTGGTCTCAGCACAGCTAAAAAGTTGGAAATGGGTTTATTACTCTTTTTACAAAGGACTTCCATTTGTGGCTTCTGAGAATGTCAGTGACAGATTTGTTGGGAGCTGTGTTGTTTGAATATTTAAGAACAAAATGTGGTGGTGGTGATAATCTGTTCACTCAGCTGCATATTTGAACCTGTACAAAATGCCCTTTATTTTCATTAGCTTTTTCTGATTCACAGCTTGGACAAAAGTCTAAGCACAAAATGCACCCTTCCCTCTTCTTACTTCTTAACTATCCTCCATAAACTCACTTTATTACTTTGTGAAATAAAAATCCACAGTTTTGTTCTCTCAATTTTTTAAAGTTGTAGTTAATGCAGCTCTTTTTTTCTGTTTGCTCCCTCAAGCTGGTCTCAAAGGCTTTTTTAGGGGTCTGTCTGGGTTATTTTTTTCCCATAATGACATTTTCCCTCAGTCTGCTTCTAGGAATCTTAAAACTTACAGTGTTCTTCTGCACATAGACCTATTTCTAAGAACCATCATAGCTCTTTTCTCACTGTTCAGTGTACTTTGAGTTAGTGTTGTTTATCAGATCCTGAAAACAGTTGATATCAGGAAGGGTTGAAATACTGTTGACTATTTTCCAAATAAATAAAATTTCTTTCCAAATCAGTTCACGCATTGTATCCTCCTTTGTTCAATGCAAAATAGATTCTGTATAAAATTATCCCATAATTTCTTTGCCACTAATTGTGGGCCTGATATTTTTGAGTCTGTAAGGTTTTCAGCTTGTCAGTGGCTGATTTTCTTTTCAAGGGAAAGATTCTTGGGAGAATTTTTCATTCAAGAAGAAAATCAGCCACTGACAGGCTGAAAACTTTACAGACTCAGAAATATCAGGCCCACAACTAATGGCTTACTACTTCAGTTAAACTGCTGCAAATTAGAATTCCTGTGGGTAGTTGAAATGATAATCTATGAATTTTCATCTTGGACTTTAGTTGTTTCTATCAGTTAAAAAATTTAGATCCTCTACATAACCAAACCTATTAGCTTTTATCAAGGAGTCTCACTGCCACAGCTCCATACATAAAATCTTAGTCTTTTATGTGTTACTTGCTTTCCCTGTTATTCAGGTGCTGAATTCAAAACTGTTCTAGTTTAAAATTGCTTGCAAAAAATTCAGACAGGTACTTTTTCTAAGTTTTATTTGCTTTTAAATAAAACCTTTCTCAATACTCTGTCATCCAATATTAAGTTTTATTGCTCTTTTGCTTTTAGTAACAAATAATGATCTTTCCCTTAATGGTGTGTGATTCAAACCAAATTCTTTGTAAAAAAGTTGTGTCTTTTATCTCTAGAAATACTAAAATAATTTCATCATTCTTAGGGAAATTTTTCTTCAGCAGGGGAAAGCCCAGCCTAAGTGGAAGAGTAGCAAGGAGGAGAAGAGATAGTAAGGATCTGCTACTTTGCTAAAGCCTTAATTGAGGATCAAAACATGTTACCCTTGTTGTCAGTGTTAAAATTGTCACTGACTGCACTAGATGCTGAAATGGAAATATGGATGTAAAAAAATTTTTTTAATAGTAAAGAATACATTACCTGTTGTGTAAATTCTGCTATTTTATTAATGTATCTTACTTATCAGTTCTACTTAAATGTCTCAGGCTGGCTTGTGTGTAAATATTAAGTTCCTCTGAAGAGAATTTGAGTTAGGTAACATGAAACATTCTTAAGGACTTGTCTAAAGCTAGAATCTAGGGCTGCCCCATGTGAACAAGCTGAATTTTCAACAGCCCCCTGAATAGGAAGGGGCAGCTGAAGACCCAGATTTTTGATTCATGTCCCTCACCAAAGCAAAGTCTATTTGCTGAGAGAGTGAAGCACTCTGCTAGAAAAAACAGAAAAGCACTGACCTTACTTGTAGCCCCAGAGCCTTCTCTGAAGTGGAACCCTCAGGGATGTTTCCCATGAGAAGGACATAGCTTTGAGCAGCAGAGCATTCAGTGTAAGTAGCTGAACTGCTTGGGCAGACTCACTAGGGTCACTTATGGGCAATGAAGGGTCGAATGGTGAGGGCCAAGTGCTCCTGAGCTTGTCTGTGTTGTGCTTTCCATAGCTGAAGAGATGGATGTTTCTTGGAGCAGCCTGAAACCCAGTTTGTTAAGTGCAAATCACTCAGTCCATTTGTTTAATGCTTTAACTGGCAGCACTTCAGATTTGTTTGCATGCCCCTTTATCCTGTAGCTTTTTTATTATTATTATTTATAAGATCCAGAATGAGAGATTGTCCTGCTGTGGATTGGCAAGGACACTGATGATACACTCTACTTAAAGACTGCAAAGTCCCAAATGTTCCATTTCTTCTGAAAATGCACGGCTGGTTGCTTGAGATACTCCTTATACTAGACCTGTCCCACTTAAAAGCACTTCTCCTCTCCCCAGTTTCAAAGACTTCTCATGTCTTAATAATACTACTACTGACATGGATGAGGTAGTAGCAATTTAAACCTCCTAAATGACACTTCATGTTTTGTATCATTTAGGAACACAGGACTTAGATGGACACAATGCATTACCGTGTGTATCTCCCTGCTGCTGCAGATACACTCAGCCTTTGTCATCAGCTGAAAGACCATGAAAACTGGACTTCTGTGACCCTTTTTCTTTAACCTTGCTGAAAGGCTGCTCTAGAATTTCTTACTATGGGTTAAAAACCCTCCTCTACCTTTCTGTCTGCCCAAACTTATTTAGTACTACTTATTGTACGCATATTTAATTTGTTCCATCCTCTTGATTTTAAAGGATTCTCTTCCAGCCTCCTGTGGTTTATGGATAGCAAACAGATTACTTCTTAGCTTTCCTTATACTAGGTTTTCTCTTTATATAACAGTCACTCTATTTCTCTTCAGATCATAAGAAACCTTCTGCAACTATATTCCAGTTGGGGTCATTTTCACAATATTTTGATGCTGGGTTCTTTCTTTCAGGGTCTCTGCCTCTCCAACTTGCTACTTCTTTTGCTTATGATCCCTGACCCACTCTTGAGGTTTCCAGGATCAGCTTGCTTACCACTATTTATAACCCACTAGCAGGGTAATCCATCTCTTTTAGTTCCCTATTAGTCACACTCAGTTCAGGGATGGATTCACTACCAGGAGTCCTGTAGTGGTCCATTTTGCAGCAGTCTGCCATTAATCAAAGAACCCACAGAGTCAGTTACCCAGCATTTAAGACCAAAGATGTGAAAATTTTCTTTACATGCATTTAATTTTTTTCTTATGCATGTCTTTACACTGGAAAAGAGAATTAGAGAGGAATTGTATGCTTAGGAAGTCATTCCCTAGAGATGAAACTTGTTTGGAAAGCAAATGCAGTAGTCTTGACTGGAGTTTCTCAAGAATGAGTCTCAGGACCAGTTGTTAATATTATCTAGCGGTGTTTGCATAAAACCAAGGAGAGTAAAACCGAAATATCTTAATGACATACAAGTGGAAGTCAGCAATACACAGAAGTGTCAGTGTAGGTAAAATAAGTGGCCAATAGAAGGGAAATGACAACTTATTGTTCTCAGTATGAGTTTTTAATTAAGAACTCATGCTTCAAACAGAGGTAAAATGTATTACGTGATTTGCAGCCTGATTATAAGCTCCCATATGGACTGCTGGGAAGAACATAATCATCATCCTAAAATGTATCCAGAGAGGAATTTCTGATAGAGATAGAAAAATAGCACTTTTAAAATGAGATTCCATTTGGGATGTCTGAGCCAAAATCATTCTAGATTTACTTAAAAAGCAGGAAGTATGATGACTACTGTAAATGGGCAACAGAACTGATGACAATCTTGAGAATGTGTCTAACAAGGCAATAGACTTGCTAGCAGGGTGTCTGTTGTCCATCAAGTGGTGGAATACAAAAAGATATAAACAAGACACTTGTGCTATTGTATAATGTGACCATACAAACAGGAGTATGTCTAAACACAGCAATTAGAGATACAGAGAGCATGCACTAAACAGATGGTGCTGATAATGATTTAAAGATAGCATATGGATAATGTTAACTGCTAAGAAAGAATGGTAGACACATGGTGGAAGAGAATATATAATAGATTAATTTATTTAAAAAAAATAAATTTGCCAGGAGAGTTTTGGTTTTGTGTGTCAGTTCCTGCACGTCTAGGTTTTTCTACTTCAGCCAGTATTCCCATGTTGAGTGTTCTGAGGTTTTCCATTCTGATTAGCCATCTCACCTATGTTGAAAATCATTGAAAGTACATTTCTTTTTTCCCCTTACGGTTAAGTTGAACCATGTTGACCAAACAGCAGCTTCACTTCTCTTCTACTTACATGGGAAAATCCCCCCACACAACACAAAACAAACAAGTAATCATCACTGTCTTACTGGGTGTAAATCACAAATGGAATTGTCATTGTCACATTTTCAAGAGGCACCCTTTTACTTTTGAGCGTGCAAGATGATCACAAAAATAATTTTTACAAGGGCTCACTGCTTTCCATTAACCCGCAGTCAGGTCCTTGCAGACTGTAACCAGGAGTGCTTAACACAGGCATGAAATGCTAAACTAAACAAATTTTGAGGGTGAATTCTTTGTATACAAAATGAAATGTGTGTTGTTTGGGGACCAGAACCATTCTGTTGAGATTCAATTTATGAAACTGGATTTATTTCACTCCTTTGCACAGGCTGAACCACACTTGTGAATATTTCACCGCTTTTAAAATGGACAAAAAAACAGTCTGGTCTCTAAGGCAACTGCATACTACTAAAACACAGAAGTAATTGCTGTTTGAATTTGTGCTGGAGATTGCTATGGTTCGGGAATAGTAGCCTAATAGCGACAGAAAAATAACTGGAATATTTTTTCCTGACTCAGCTCTCCGTAGGAGCTTGCTCGATACTATTGACTAGTCAAAATGTAGCATTTAAATGGCTTTAACTTCCACATCATAGCTGCAAAAAAATGCTATCTGTGCTGATTCTAGAATATGGGGCAGAAAGAGGCCTCAGAGACAACAGAAAATTCATTTTGTGATATAAACAGACAGCTTTCAGTGAAATGGAGAATAATTTTGAGTTCTTAAATTAAAGCCAAGAAACACAATATCCTACATTTGATATGTTGTTATCCTAAGTATAGATGCCTGACATCCATTTCCTCTTATGCTGGAAGTATCAGGAAACCAAAGAGCTTAACCACAAAGTCGTATTTCTGCAGAGCCAAAGCTTGCAATGCTTCTGCTATGAAACATGAATAGAGAAGAAGTTGACATTCAGCTCTTCCGAGGAGATTTTACACATACTGGTAGTTAAGCTCTCTCCTTAACTTCAGTAATTGAATTGATTTTTTTCCTTATTAAACAGCTCAAGAAGGAACATACATGTTCACATTTACTTGCTGAGAAAAGTGGGCTGGAAGCCTGTCCACTTTTTCAATGCTGTTTTAGCTTGTAACCCATTTTTACAGGCAGGCTTGCAGGCTGAAGTGCAGAAGGCAATGACTTCTTTGCAGATCACACTTGCTAGAGCCAGCCAGGACCCTCCTGCCTCTTGGTATTTCAGCAAGGTGTTTATTCAGTAGCTGGAGCTGGGGATCAAGAAGTTGTGTCAGCTGGAACTTTAGACTTTGCCTTACCAGTGGTGTAGAAGTGCAGCATATGCCAGCGCAGGACAAGGTGCATTGCAGTGTGAATGTCACGAATATCAAGAGCATTCTCCAGCAAAAAAAAATCCCTAACCACTCGTATTTTCTTGCAGAGGGTGAGGAAGAGTGGCAAGGACTTGAAGAAAACGTTGCCCATGTCCCCTTCACTGGCGAGCGCTACTTTGAGGCTGAAATGATTAAAAGGTCACAGACATTCTATGAGCTTCTAAATAAGAGGAGATCTGTCAGGTTTCTCAGTGATGAGCCAGTCCCCAGGGAGGTTATCGATAATGTCATCAGAACAGCAGGTAGGTACTGAGTGGTTCAGGGTCTGGGGGAAAAAAAAAGGATCAGCATAGCTGTTCAACTCTATAACTGTGAAAAGGTGGTGTGGAAAAGCCAAGGGAACGGGAATTTTGCTCATGGTTTTCCTAGATTCACCTGTAGCTGGAATGAATCAGCATCCATTGATTGACTGGAAATTACTCAGCTTGAACAACTGTATGTCTGGGACTGGTTTGGAGTACTCCCAATTCCTTTGTGTTTGCAGTTCACCCATAAGGGAAGAAAAGCATTTCACCAGTACTAAATATATAACTTCATTTTCAACCTTTAAAAGATATTATTTAAAATTAAATTTGTGTGATTTATTGAGACATCTTTCAAATAGAAATATTGAAGTGCTTTCTCAAAAATGTCAAGCCACGTGTACTTCACGTGCTTTAAAACTTGATGCATTATGATGGTATTTATCATGCGTGGGTTTTGTTTTTTGGTGTCCCCCCATAAACAAATAGATTCAATTGTCTCAGCCATGCAAAATATTTCAGTTGACATAAAGGGTTGGTGCTTAATGAAAGGAAAGAATTTCAGACTAGAGCAAAAAACCTTTTCCAGTCCTTCCAACAGTAGCGCCAGACCCCTGTTACATATGACTGGAGTGTTATGCTGAGGACCCTAACAGAGGTTATTTGACTGAATGTCAGAAATTGATTATCTTTGTTCTTTTTGAGAATTTATGTCTTTCAAATCATTACTGTCATGTCCTGGCCTAATCTCATCTCTGCTTCAGTAACATCAGCTTCAGCCAGGAGTGGTTTTGATCCTCATGATTTCTCTTATTCTATGAGCCAGCTGCTGCTACTAGAGAAAATATTCTCAAGCTGTCTTAGAGAAAAGTTCAGTAGCCTTTAGCAGGGTTAACAATCTAAAGAATCTCCACATCTGAGGTGCATTATTTTCCCTTTAAAAACTGTAAGCAACTTTGTTACTGCACTGTAATGGGTCTCCATCTCCCTCTAATTAACTAGGAGTCATTAAAACACTGAGCATGTTTTGGCAAATGCAGCAAAGCAAACAAGCCTGGCGTGCCAATGAAATACTTAGTAACCCTGAAAGCTTTGGGCTGTGTGGAGAAAAAAAAAAAAAACAAAACAAAACAAAACAAAGGGAAGCATGAATGCCACCAGTTTTTACCCAAACCTGAGGAGAGGCAAGGTTCACAATAAAAAAACATTTTCATATATCAAGAGAGTTCAAGCTGCTTATTCAGTGTTGAACTAAAATCAGTCCTTAGTATTGCATGCATTCAAGTTCTTCAAATATTTTTAAATGTGTGTGAGGAACCAGAGAGATCTAAGCAGTCTTCTTAATCTATATATCTGTGAACCTGTACAGATATATATTCTTCAGCTTCTGGCTTTTAAGCTCTAGGCAGTTAAAATATTTCTCCAGTGGTGTTGGTGGGTGTGAAAGTACAGATTTAACAGCTGCACACCTATAAACACCAGCTGTCTTTGGGACAACAAATTCAAACCTGTACGTTCTATGGCAGATGTCTGTGTTGTAGAGCTCCTTATCTTTGTCCGTCAGTGACAGGTTCCTGCAGGGGATCACTTAGCCTTATTTTCCTGAAAGCCATTATTTTCACCCTTTAACTAAAACCACATGTCAGAGTTGGCTGTGTATTCAGACAGAGCTCTGCTTTTGTACAACACTTTGTTATAACATTACCGTGTTCATACATATTGCACCATATTACTGCCCCATCATAAGAACCACCAAAAAAGGAATTTTTTACAAATCTTTAGCACTGGTTTCCTGTAAGATGGCAGTATAAAAGGACTAACCTCTGTTCTTCAATGGGATTTCACATTATTTGAGAAAGAAATGAACAGGATTTTCTGCCAGATCTTAGTCCTTTTCTTCTCATCTCATCCACTTGCTTTCCCATTGCTTAGTTAGTCAGCCTGAAAACTCACAAGGAAGGGTTGGTATCATTCACTGCCCACCCTCCTTCCTGGGTTTTTACTTTTGCCTGTTTTTGTATGAAGGTACTTCACCTAGTGGAGCACACACTGAGCCCTGGACTTTTGTGGTAGTGCAAGATCCGTATTTAAAACATAAGATTCGTGAAATTGTAGAAGAAGAAGAGGAAATCAACTACAAAAAAAGGATGGGAGACAAATGGGTTAATGACCTGAAAAGATTGAGGTATGAAAATTCAGTTACCTAAGGGGTGTGAAGAGAGCGGTTGTTTCAGTGTAGGAAAGACTTCTATAATTTTCTGTTTCTTCCTCCATCTCAATTTTAATATTTTTCTAAAATCCATTTTTGGAGACAAAAACTTATAAATATGTGTAGAATTGTGCTTTGGTGGCTGGTTCATAAAACTGCTTCCAGTAAAAGGAATTACATGCTCTCTATTTTGAAAGTTTTCCAAGCACTTGGCTCCATCATTATTTTTTCCTATGTAACCTCTGCAGCTGAAACTCTTGTCCCAGATTTTTTCCATTGTTTGTCAAACAGTCAAGCTCCCAAAGTCACTGGAAGCTTTGCTACCAACTGAGGAAGCCCCAAGGCCTGTCCCTATCCAAGTGCTGAATTATGCAATATTTAATTGTTCCAAATGCCCTCTGAAGTCTGACTGACTTGCCCAACTTCACACACTGGGAAGATGTCTACTGAGTCTTGGTTTGTCAAGTGGACCATGTGCACAAAGCTTTGTAGGTTTCACTTGCCCTACCTGTTTGGTAATGTTACTATTTTTCAGGTGCTTAGGTGCTATGCAAATTTATGTGCTATGCGAAACAACTCAACTTCAAGTTGAGTGAGAACATTTTCTTGTCTAAATCCTATGTAATGATTGTCATTTAAGAAATTGGGAACCAAATGAATAAAGGATAAAATACCCAGGAACAGAATAACAATTTTGCCATCGGATTATATTTAGTCTTAGACTTTGACAAAAGAAGTCTTTGAACTTTTCTGACAGCAGTCTTCCCTACAATGACAAAAAGGTTGGCACTGCTGGTAACAGGCAAATCTGCAAAATTCCAGGAATTAAATAATCTTAAAGGCAAATGCTCATGAGGCCAGTTCATAGATAAGAGGTCAAGAACTATCTCTTATTTGTATGCAATTCCACTCTTCAGAGTGAGCACATCAACCCCTCAGCCAAATCTGTTAAAATTGAGAACTCTATCCAAGCTTTTTTTTTTTCTTTCTGAAATGTTTCTATTTAAGCTGATAATACTTAATCCCTTGCAGTAAATGTTCTAAGGTTTAGTCTAGTGCTGTAATTGTCATGTACCTTTAGTGCCCCTTTGCAGACAGTAGATGTAACTTACTGGAAAGTGAAAAGGTTGCAAAATAAATGTCTTAAACATTTTTTTGCAGAACAAATTGGATCAAAGAGTACTTGGACACTGCTCCATATTTGATCCTCATTTTCAAGCAGGTATATGGGCAGCTTCCAAATGGCAAAAAGAAGACCCACTACTACAATGAAATCAGTGTTTCCATTGCCTGTGGTATCCTGCTTGCTGCACTGCAGGTACGTTGACAGAACCAACACACTGTGAGTTGCTATATTAGTTTGGATTATTTACCAAGACTGTTCTGCCCAAATGAGGGTGGAATTTAGTTTAGAGTTTAACATTTTCAATCTCCTGGACTACTCCAATTCCTGCCTTAGTTTTGAGTTTTAAAGTTATTCTGCGCAGGTCTACATCTAAAAAGGTGATTCCTATCCTCAGTACTGGTTAACAGGAAGAAAAAATACAATGTAGCTTCCAGAGTTGTCACTCTTCTCTGGGCACAGGCTTCAGCCCCTGTGGTTTCTGCCTTATGCTAACAGGGCTGACAGCCTCCTCAGACTACCCAAGCACGATTGTGTGGTGCCACACTGGCCCCTTCCTTTCAGTAATCCCTATAAAACAGCTTGACAGCAAACCACTTTTGGTGTGATATCACAATGCCGAAAAAAAAAGAAAATCAGTGGCATATTCCAGAGAACAGGCTGTACTGTTTCAATCAGTCTTTCCAAGGCATTTCTGAAAGTGAACTGATCTCTAAAGTTCAGCATGTTTGACACTAGCCAGTTAGATTTTCTCAGTGCTAGGTTCTGTTTCTTGTATCTGATGTACTCACACAAGTGCTAAATAGAGAAGCTATTCTGATAGTTAACCTGGTCTGTCAACAAGATAACAGCAAGGTGCCTCCTCTTATATTAGGCCAATTTCCTGCCAGGCACTGCCATTTCTCCTCCATTCTATTTTGAATGACACTTTCTTTCATGCATTGCTGCTCCTCAGGCACCATTCAGCACCATCTCTATTAGCTCTTCTCCTCTTGGGAAGATTGTAGAGATTACTTAACACGACAGGTGCATTTCCTGGGCACCTCTCTCTGGCTGACTTATATCTCAAAGCCCCCCCAAATGCTTGCATTACATAGACAGAGAGACTGAAATCCACATGTGCAGCTCTCAGGAAGCAACTCAGCTATGTGATCATACCTTGGATGATGTCAGCTCTTTATTGTTTGCCCAGATTTTTGAGAGTTTTTTTGAGATTTTGAATGAGAGGAAGAGTGATATATAGACTTATTTTGGGATTCTGATGTAATCCCTAACAATGGCCACTGTGAGAGCTGCCAACAGACTCCTGTGACAACTTCTGAGACAGAGCCTGTGTCCCTGCAAGGTACATCTCTTGAGGAGAAACTAAAATGTTCACAAGGCTGTAAAGGCATCTTCCTGCCAGCTATACAGAGGCAAGAACAGAAACAGTTCTCTGTAGGAGCCAGATTGCAGAATCATGGAATAGTTTGGTTTGGAATGGATGTTTCAAGATCATCTAGTCCAACCACCAGCACCATGGGATGACATTCCAATCACATCCCCACAACTGCCTCTCAACTTCCCAATGGCCATGGATTCCCCATCACACTGAGCACGGCAGGCAGGCTCTGGCTCTGAGCAGCACTCGTGGCAGGCAGACTGCGCTGTTGCTGTGGCAGAGAGATGCTCTTACTTCTCTTTAAGCAGAGCAGGCATCTTTTATGGTGCCACTGAGACTGTCAGTAAATCAGGGGTTCCAAAGCCTGCAGCAGGTGTAACAGAGCAGCATTTCTGGACAGAAGGATGTGTACAGGTGTGGTGGGAGCTGCTACAACCGAAGAGCACAGGCCTCTGTCTCACTGTTGCCGTCTGTCTTGCTGCAGAATGCAGGTCTGTACACAGTGACCTCCACGCCCCTGAACTGCGGCCCCCAGCTGCGGGCGCTGCTCCAGCGCCCAGCGAACGAGAAGCTGCTGTTGCTGCTCCCCGTTGGCTATCCCAGGAAAGACGCCACTGTGCCTGCGCTGACACGGAAGCCGCTGGAAGACATCATGGTGGTCATGTGAGCCCAGCGCCAGGAGGAAGGAGAGCATCCTTGCTGACAGCCGAAGTTGTCACTGCTGTTTTCTGTGCATCATCCCCCTATGTCGCCTTTGCTCTGGCTGTTTGCACCTCTATTTCTTTTAGTGCTAATAATCTACTGACAGCAGTGAGCAGTCAAGCACTGTGCCTTGGACAGCTGCCGTTACCCATCTGACCAGGGCAGTGTTCCAGGGGATATGTACAATGGCATTTAAATGACTTTCATCACTTGATTTTTCTCATTCTTGAACTGGAATATATATTTTCCTTATACTTTTGTGATTGCCATTACACAGTTATTTTAACTTAGGAATTTTTGTGAAGGTTGTATTAAAGGATACAAAGAGGTCAAACTGAGCCGTCCTATCTTGGTCGGTGTGTGCTGTTTAAACGCCTCTTCCCCTTTACTGTGTTCAGCTATGTTTAGAAAGATGCGATTTTCCTTCTGTATAATAGGATTTTTCTACTTGATTGATCTCAAAAACTTTATGTACACCAGGCTTCCTTGAACTCTTGCAGCTACGAGTGTCTTAGTTTGGGGAAAATTTAGTAGGAACAAGGCATGCAAATAATTTGCTTGTTACCATTTATTTATACATGTTCCAGGCACAGTTAGATCATGTGGTAGCTATCAGTCGTGCCCCCGGTACTTTGCTGCTTCCACGGGAAGCAGCGCAGAGGCAACTACTGTTCTGGTTATGCTGTTCATACCTACAGCTGCACCAGTTTAACACCCTGAAACTGAAACTGCTTTGGAGACCCTGACACGTGAGAGGAGCTTTCACGTCAGTCCCAGCCAGGGATTCGGGAGCGGCGCGCTGGAGGCGTCGGCGCTGCCGGTGCCCGGGCGGGCAGAGCCCCCTCGTGGGGCCGCAGCGAGAGGGGACACGCTGAAAGAGACGCGTCCTTCCTGCGGGGCTCTCTCCTCTGGGAAACACTTCCCCACCCTGATCTCTGCTGCGACCAACGCCAGGCACATTCAGCCAAATTGGCTTCAGCCGTCCTTGAGGGATGAGATGCTGGAGAGCAGTGCCGCGGGAAAGGGAGCTGGGGGTCCTGGTCGGTGGCAAGTTGAACTTGAGTCAGCAGTGCCAGGGAGGGCCAGCCCTGTCCTGGGGGACATCGGGAACAGCATCGCCAGCCGGGAGAGGGAGGGGATTGTCCTACTTTGCTCTGAGCTGGGGCAGCCTCACCTCCAGTGCTGGGGGCAATTCTGGTGCCACAATATAAGACATAAAGTGGTTAGAGAGTGTCCAAAGCAGGAGCAACGAAGGTGGTGAAGGAAGGACCCGAGGGAATGGCCTGAAATTGTGTCAGGGAGGTTTAGGTTGGTGTTAGAAAAGGGTTCTTCACCCAGAGAGTGGCTGGGCACTGGAATAGGCTCCCCAGGGAAGTGGTGACAGCACCCAGGCTGACGGAGTTCAAGAAGCATTTGGACAATGCTCTTGGACACTCGGTGTGACTCTTGGGGATGGTGCTGTGCAGGGCCAGAAGCTGGACTTCAGTGATCCTTGGAGGTCCCTTCTAACTCAGGATATTCTATGATTCTGAGTTAACTCCTTATCTAAAGTCTAACCTGGTGTAGTGGAAGGCTCAGTAGAGGGATTGAAACTACAGGATCTTTAAGGTTCCTTCTAATCCAAACCATTCTATGATTCTGCAAGTCAGATCCCATTTACCATCACTTGTCAGCTGAGCAAGTGGAGGGGATAATGAATGTTTTGCAGAGGTACAGGTTTTGGTGTCATCAGTCCCTCTGTCACCCAGTGGAAAATACTATTTTCCTCTTTGCTGGACCATTTTGCTGGTACTTAGCAGGTATGGTGACTTCATCTGTTGTACTAGCCTGTTTCATGTTCTCAATGGTACAACTATGGCAGGAAATTTCTTATGCAAGCCTGTAGTCAAATAGAAAATTGAAAAAAAAATTAAAAGGAAGAAAAAAGGAAGTCCTTCGTCTACACACTTTCAAAGTCTAAAAACTAGTAAGGGAGATAGGGATGAGCTGAACCAAGTGAAGGGTGATCAGCTGCAGGTGCCCAGTTATCAGGAATACATATTAAAGTCACTATTGCAAGTTTTCCTTCTGTGCAGATGCTACTGTGCACCATCAAGCCCCTTCACAAGCAGTTTGTACCTGCTTATACCACTATGTTTTAATTCAGAGTTCACATCAACAGACTGAATCCCTGTCATGTTGCAATCTTTCCTCTCAGCTACAGAAATAAATTACTTCTGCCTGATCTCAGTCTGCAAAATAGATGACACTCAGAGAAACTTTACTAATTAATTCAGTTTCAAACAGCAGGAGCTTGCATATATAAGGATATTTCTAGTGTGGTTTCATAACAACAACGACAAACCAAACAAACCCCCAAAAAACTAAAGCAGTTTAAAAAATACACAAAAATTTGTCACAATAATAGGCATTGATATATACCAATATACCTCTTCACACCAAAGAAGATTAATGGTTGATTTTTTTCTCTATGTGTTTATTCTGGATACTAAGATACACATAGTAGTTTAAAAACTCAAGCCCTCACACCTACTAGATGGGAAAGATTCTATCCAAAAAGCACTTCTGGAATCAAGAAATGTAAGTAAATAAGCTTCTTTATTTTTCTTCTCCCCCCCCAAAAAAATGCTTATTCAAATGGAAATACTTCAGTTGTATTACTACTGCTGATGATACTCCAGAGTCTCTTGTAAATCATTTTAGTACTTCTGTTTGCCAAGCCTGCTTGTAATTGCCACTATTTTCTAATAAATGCAGTCTTTACTTAAAACACAATTAAATAATAATAAATGTTGCCTTTCCATGAAGCACACTGTTGAACAAAACAAAGGTTAGCATTTAAATTGTTTTACATTTAACTACGGATACCTGGTTGGCATTTGTTCAATTTCCAGGTAAAAAATGTTTTTTCTGCTATCTAAATGGATTTCCCCATGTTTTCTAGTGTCCGTGGCCTGTTGGCCTGGTGCCACCCATCTCCAAGAGGAGTCTGACTTCATCTTCCCTGTATCTTTCCATCAGGTAGCTGCAGACAGCAACTGGCTCTCTCCATTTCTGGGATCTTTCTTCCTTGAACTGTGTGGACAAATTTGTGTGTATTCAAGGACTCTCACTGTCTGACATTTGCCAGAAATCAGGTGCAACATGGTGGCTTGCATTTTGCTCTTGAAATCAGGTGCAACAGGTGGGTTGCATGACAATCCAGACAATTAAAGGAATAAGTATCACTTTTGTTGGAACCATGGCCAGCTGCCCATCTCCTCCCACTGCATGGCTGACTGGATTGGCATTGGTTTCAGTCTGCCCTTGAACACAGAGCAGGAAGATATTGCAGTTGGTGTTCATTAGCAATCTAGCTGGCCACGCCATGAGGCAGGGAAGCATTACTTCTGGAGCAGCACCACCTCACCCACTCCACTGTCTTCCTTTCAAGACAGGTGAGCCAGAACCCAAATGATGCTGATAGAAAGTAATTTTTTTTAACCTTAGTGATTCAGAGTGCAAGGTCTGAGGACTCTTATGCTGTCTATGTGCCCATCTCCTCCATAGCTACATGATCAAGTTCAAGATTCCCATAAGTTAACTGGGCTGTGGTAACCATCCAAGTGTTCTCTGCTTCATGTAAATAGCAGGTTGTCAGGATTTAGCTGCTTTGCAAGTAGTTTAAAGCTAAATGCTGTTATCTTGAATTTCACGGAAATAACTGTTCCCAGCCACAGTTACTGGGTCTGAACTGGTCCACAAAGATGTAACAGGCTATAATTTATGAGCTGTGTGTTGAAACATTTCTTACCATACAAATTCACACTAGTACAATAAAAGTTAAGCAACTTCTGGGTGTCAGGAAGTATCAACTTGATGCTGTGAGCCCCAGATGAAAAAAAGCACACAAGCCTCTACCTCAGCTTGTGGTTTTGCTCTGATTAAGCTGCAGGACTTCAAAGACATTTAAGCAAGTAGATGTGCAGTCAGCATCTGATTGATTTATTTCTTTAATTGCCACATAGATCTCATGGGCCCATGAAAAATCAGTCTTGAGAAATAATCCAGCTTGCACTCCAAGGCAGGCTCAGCTGTACCTGAATGCCAGGTACTGACAAAACATGAATCCACAGCACTAAAAAACTGCTCCCAGTAAAAGACTTGAAAGAAATAAAAATGCAAATGCTAATTCTGCCAGCACATGCAAGTCCTAAGAAGATTTTTTTCCAGAAGGGCTCAGCCTTGGCATCATGTTGTGTCACTGATGAGACTTCCATGGAGATCATTAGGAAGAGGCTGGGCTACTGTATTGTTTTTGAAGATTTCCACCCACCTGAGCTTAGTCAAAGCAGAACAGAGATTGTACTAATGGCTTAGACTCTCAAAGAATTTAATTATTTTTTTGGCTAACATTACCTATATCAGGCATCTATGAGAGCCAAGCCTTTGCCCATATAGATAGAACTCTCCTGTGCTTGTGGAGTATAAATAATGAGAACACTTAATTGCATGAGAGCTGGGCAACCGTTCCATTCAGATTTAAGATGGAAGAGAGTCATTGAAGCTTGAATCTGTGCAGCAGCAAGTTGCCAGTTAAATATCACATCTTGTTCCAGGTTGTGTATGTGTATTAACTTAGCTACAAGATTGGAACTGAGTTGAACTAGTTCTGATAGAAACAACAAAGGCATTCCAAGACCCAGGTAACACAGTGTAAGACATGGGAAAACATCTCTGATCAGCAAGATGGATAATGACTCTGACCCCAAGGCATCAGTTACCGAGTTTTTTGAGACATAGATTTGAGAGATGAGGTGTTTGAAGGACTTTTGAGAGAACTCTTGGGATTTTTTATGAGAAGCTGCCCTGTGCCTGAGGGTAAACTCTTGTCTATTACTTTAGAGTAGGATCTTGTAACTGAGATCACAAGTGACTCAGTCTGAAAGGCTGACATCAGAGTCCAACAGCTTTGCCCTACAATGTGCAATGTGGCAGCATTGGTGAAGTTATCCTGAGGAGGACCTCTTGCAAATACCAAGTTCAAAGTGTGAATATTGGGAGTCAGATGGACAAAAGCACAGCTTTGGAGACCCACAACAGTCACAGATATGCTTCAAAGAGAGGGTCTGCTTTAAGAGGCTGCCTTTTTTTTTTTTTTTTTTTTTTTTTTTTTTTGTGGTGTTGTGTTTTATGTCGTGTTTTTATNCTGTAGATTATGCACTGGATTTCAATGAAGCTTTCGTGTCATTGTTTTTGTAGTGCAAATGGCCCAAATATCAGAAGGCTTTTAACATCTTCAAACTATTCCTTTAGCTCACTCATAGGACATCAGTTATTCATTCAGCTTGCAGAAGGCTGTCACAGCCAATTCTCTGTGGGACTAATGCCAAGGTACCACTCTTGGGTAAAGAGAAATGCGTTCCCTAGCAGTTTGCTGTGAAAGATCTCTCTATGCAAGTAGCATTACCAAGTAGAAGGGTTAACAACAACCTGCTGGTTCTGCCTTCCTGGGGCAAATAAATATGAGATGTAAGTCACCCCTTTTTCAGTCTGAAGATCTTAGTTTGCTTTCAGCACTAGTGTACCAGTAAACTTTGTGGTTTATGAATGAAGAAAAATGGAACAGAGCAAGACAAGCCACAACTACCAGGCAATGCTAAGTGTCCACACACAGAGGTCAAAGATCTGAGGAGAAAAAAATCTTTCCTAAGCTGGCTATTCCTTTTGTTCCCGCTTGTGAACTGGTATGCATTAAATTTAGATCTGACTAAGTTTAAGGAGACTAAGTGACCCTTGAAAAATCTGTGTCACTCTTGGAATTATGTGTTAAGAGTTACTGATGTGTGATGACTTAGCTGTTGTCCAGCAGGACAGTTGTGGCACCACTCCTCTTTATTACAGAGCCTTTTATTTCTCAGGGTACTTTTTAGACTTAATACAATACAGCAGCTCATTGTTTAATGTTGTTCTCCATTTCCTTTTTTGCTGGAAAATGGAGATGAGGCACATGATGGGAGAGGAATAATTTTAAATTCAATGAAATATAAAGTGGTGTAATCAATAAACAAAGTGATGGACATTATACGTAGCTTATAAATTTAAATGTTAAGTAATCACATATTTTACAGTCTTTCAAAATGGTATGAAGTAAGAGCATCCTCAACTTTAAACTAGGGTAAATTATCAGTTAACTTAGTAGTAGATGGTCCTGCAAAGAGAGGAAAAACTTCAAAATGAATACTTGAAGTATTTATAAATAAGTTATCCATTTAGAAATCAAAAGCCTCTGAAAATACTAATTTTGATTAATTTTCAAGAAACATGAAAAGAATTGTGATTATTTTCTTTCACTGCTTTGGAGACCAAAGCAGCATATGCAAGTATAAACACTTGAAAGAGATTTAGGATCTGTTTCATGCTGAATTGTATTTCAGACTGCCCTTGAAATTAGAAATTGTATTTCTAAACTGTCTACTAGCCAGGATGTCAAGGCAACAACTGATCATCCCTATGCAGGATTCCAGATTGTGTTTCAGTAGGGATATGTTATGCACTGAACAGGGCATGATGGTTCATTTCAGTGGCTCAGTGAGCTCTGAGAGACAAACATGATGCACAAACCTTAAATACACTGTGCCCCAAATGTCTCTGTTTGTTACAATAGCATTGTAAATCAGAGGTGGTTGATGGATGGTAGCTGACAGGGAGATTTTTTGTTGTGTCGTGTCACACTAACTCTGGCGGTGCAAGTACACGTGAATGCCTCTGTGTAAGAGGTGTATGTATACATATAAAGCATAGATAAGGACTGTAAAACAGCAGAACTGTTCTTGCCTCATGTGATACAGATTCGTGCTTCCTAAATGGCTGCAGTTTTGCCACTTTCCCAGGAAGGAAATTTTAGGCAAACACCAGATATTGCTGGTTTTGGAAAGAACAGAATTAAATCTTGGAAAAAAGCCCTAAGGTCAGAAGGATTCTTAAAAAGTGTCTTGGTTCTTAGCAGAAGATAAGAATGTTTTATACAGGGTCATCTCTAACTATTGCTTCTCCCTGATACCTGGTAAAATCTGAGTGCATCCATGATGAGTGAACAGCAGCAAAATGATATCTGCTTCTTGTTTATCTATTTTCTTATGTTTTTGACCCCAATTTCTTTTCTGTCCTTCATTTCACATCTATCACCTCACAGTATATTTTTGCTATAGGTACTTTTAGAGCTTTGAGTATGGTGTTCCTATTCTTTAATAGAACAAGCATGAGTACTATGCAAAGTGTGTTGAAAGCACAACCTTCCTGGCAGAAAGGTCAGGAAAACAGCAAGCACAGGTCAATAGCAAGATCTCCATCTTTCTGTGCTTATTTTTTCTGTGTTTTTTTTTTTAATCCATGTGGGTATAGTACCTTTATAGTATCCATTAGATATGTAGCAAAAAGTGGTACTGACTCCAAAGTTCGTCTTCCTTTTAGCTGGATTTGTTCTACTATCTGTTTATAATTAGATGACAAAACACAAGTGTGAATGAGGTAATAAACAGAAGTTTGCTCTAACTGTCAACTGTTGTCTATTTTCACTGTCTGGAGAAATCTGTCAGGCATCTCCTTTCCTGCAAATCAGAGTGAATAAACACTCTCTGTGAATATTACCTTCCCATTTAATTTAGTAAATTGCTGATGAACAAATTGCAAAGTTCAAGAGTGTAATTATTTGGGATTAGTAGAGAATTTCTTTAGCATGTAATTGATACGCTGTGGATCATTTGATTAGCCGCTGAAACCAGTTTGTAATTGATGCTGTAATTAGCCAGCACAGTGCTCACTCCATGAGAGACTGCAGTGTTATAAATTTGGGTAGACCCAGAATACAGAGCAATACAGCTTGACTGCTGACTAACTTACACTGGACAGATGTTTTGTAGGAGCCTACACTTTCACCTGCAGGAACTGAATATGGAAGATTTGCAATCAGGTCTGAATCAAAAATTGCCTCAGAATTTATTTACCTTTAATTCTGTGCTGGTGTCAGCTGTCTGTGGGTTCCCACTTTGTGTGTTTTGCATCTCACTGGTGGTTCGGGGCAGAGTGGGCTAAATGTGCCTGATTTCTGAAAATCTGCATGAGGAGCAGCCATGGATGGTGATGGATCCTCTGCGTAAATGTCTGCTGTTTATGGGGTGTTCCCTCAGAGCATGAGAGTCCCTCTTGACTGGAGGATGTGTATTTTCACATGCACAATCATGCAGCAGACTTGTATTGTGGGAGGAACATGTTTCCTTTCTGTCCCTCAGATCCAGGAGAGCAGAGTCCTTCTGTGAGCAGCTAAATGGGGAAATAGTGTTTTCTGCATGGACTATTCAAAGTCAACTGATGTAATAGGAGACAGTGTTGCCTGCAGGCCAGTATCCCTGTCCAGAATTAAATATCTTTTGCAAGAAAGAAGTAAATGATGTTTTAAATAATCTTTCCCTTTTTTCAGTTTGTTTATGAACTGCATAACTAACCTGGTACTCCTGTTCTGCTCTCTGAGGGCTGGATACATAAATGTAATTCTGTTGTTTAGCTTCTCAGAGAAAGTCTATTCATACGGAAGGAGCTTTCCCCTAACCTTTTGTACACAGAATCTTTTTTTTTTTAAATCCCCAGCTGTTCCTAACTTGCAAGAAAACATGAAATGCTCCATTACATTTGCTACCATTGCCTTTGCACCACTAGATGGCACGTGGACACCATTTAGGAAGAAAGGACCTCTGCCTGGAAATGAGTGGGCTCCTTAAGTCCTCTTACTCCAATAACCTTTAACCACACTCTTTTGCCCAAATCACAGATCTAGGAATATGCATCTGTGAGATAAAGCTGGAGTTTTATCTGTGATCACAAAAGGACCACACCGAAAGACTGAATTTGCGCACTTCAATAGTGTAAGAGTTGAGTGTAAATGCAAAGGATGAAACTCACTTCATTCAGTCTCTGACAGGCTTGTACAGGTGGGGTTTTTCTTTGCTGTAGAAGAGACTCAGTTTTATCTAGTTACCTTGTCACATATTGCCATATGCTTTGCAATGATACAGATGCAAAGTTTCCCATTAATCATCCAGCAGACTGTCAAGTTCACAGGTATCTTCAAATAAGCATTTGGTCACTAATTTTCAGCCATTTCCTTTGATTGATTTCATTCCCCATGTATTTCCCTTCCTCTCCTGTTGGTATTCATACTCTTCTCCAGTCCTCCCCAATCCTGGCCAGTCAGCAGCTAAGGCATGACACGCTGACACTTGTCTCTTGAGAAGCAGATCCAACTCCAGTCTACTCAAAGGCTCTTACTTGCTCGTGAGAAACATAAGTGTCCTCTGAGTAAAGAATGTAGACTTTTCTAGTTTCTGATGTTTGCCTGAGAGAAAAAGGAGATTGTTCCTTCTTTCTTTCCCTTCAGATATGGATAAGTCATGAGGGAATTATGTAACATAAGAATAAGAAAGCTGTGGAGAAAAAGCTTTCCCTCCCTCTTCTCCCATCTTATCTCTGAAATAAATCTTCATTTACTCTCTATTTAAAGGATTTTGGAATAAGCTGTGTATGAAAACTAGAACTCCCTCTATTTCTATGAGTGGTGGGAAAATTAAGCCTGGATTTTAGATAACTTGAGAAGAAAGCACAGATCACCTTTTAATATGAAGTGCAGTGACCTTAGAAGACCAATGGGAGCATAGAAGGGCAAAAAGGTCTGGGAGTGGAACACAGGTTTGAAGGCATGTCTGTAAGGCTGTGTTCAGGCTAGATCTGTAGTGTTACAACAAATATTGTGTCCTGGGGGAAGGTAGGCTTGGATTTGCCTGCAGGTGTGGAGGAATTACTTGGTTACCCAAGCAGTGAGTCAGTCAGATGCCAACATCAAGTAAAGGAACATTCTCAATATGGAATATTCAGTCAGGTGGCTAAGTCACAAGAACTCCTGTCCATGTAACACTGGATAAATCACTTCCCATAATTTTTCTGTCAGTGCATGAGTGGTGGGATTTGTGCTGATAATCTACAAAGGAAATGAAGGGGGGAAATTACTAGAGCAGCCCATGATAATCTTGGTCTGATAATCTCAAATTTGCTGCTTACATCAGTTTTCCAGATTTCATATTCAGCTTATCTGACACTAAACCTTATCTGTACTTGATCATTAATCAAAAATGTATTCTTCCTGTAATACTTGTGGTTGCTGAAAGGGTACTAAGAAAGTAGGAGATCAAGAAAGAATAGATATACAATGCAGAAATATTTTAATGCTGGACAGGCTGGCAGCAGTGAGCTTTGTGCACTTGAAAAATGATTTTATGCTTGAACTTAAAATTTGTCATGGATGCTGCTTTCAGCATTTCAGTTACTTCTGAGGGGGATTCCAGGTGTCTATTTGAAAATAGAAAGGGTTTCCAGGCAGGGGTTTCTGTCTATATTCTGTGCTCCTGTACTCACAAAGAAGAAGAAAATTTCTTACAAAGGCAAGGCACTAGGTGGAATATACAGCGTTGGGATTTTTTTAAGATAGATTCATACAAGTTTAATGAAATCCTCCTTACTATGTTCCTCGTGTAATGGTTATATAGATACGACTTAAATTTCTCCTATTAATGTGCTTATTTTGTGCTTCCTTGCTGTGTAACCACTGCTTTGCAGTTTTTCACTAGAGGCAATACAGAGCAGTTGGTGGAGAAACTGACTTGGACAAAACACCTTTAGTTTTTACCTTGAAAGACCTGCTAAAAGGAAAAATTGAAGCAGAGGGAGCACTGAGAACTAAACGAGAGGGTCTTAGGAATTCATAGCATATGACAGAGAATGGTTACTGTTTTGCAGAGCTGCATTACTTGAGAGATACAATTCCACAGCAATTTTACCAGCTATTCTTTAGTGTTTTCATAAATCACAGCAATAGGAAATTATTAGCTGTACATGTCCTTGGCAGCCTCCCTGCATGCATCCCCTTACTGACTGCACCTGGAGCTGAGGAGCAAGCCTGCCTTGGGTAGTGTGGTTATGTCTGATGTGGTCAAAATTAAGGAGCAGAAATCAGAGTGATGGTGAGGACAGCAGGGCTGACCACCACCTCACCCAGACTAGCTTGTGTCTCTTGCTGAGCTTGCATGTGCTGGGTATTGGGCATCTATCAAAGCCTGTGGTGGTGCAAGGCAGAAGGAACAAGTTCTCCCACATGAAGAAAGAAAAGTGTGTGGCTGAAGGAGGAAATAAAACACTGATCCCACAGTCTTTAAAGATAAACTCCTATGCAAGACTGAAGCGTTGATTATTTTTAGTGGGGGAGAGCCTAAGGGGAGGGCTTGTCAAAGAGATTAAACTATTGTAAGGAGCAGAGCAGGATTCTCCTGCAGCACTTTCCATCACACCTGCATCCTGATGTGAAACAAAAAGCATTCATGGTGGGGGGGAATGTGGAGGAGGGAAATGCTGCAGTTGGGAGAGGTGAAGTGGTAGCAGTTAGTGATGGAATCATTATTTCCTGTCACCGATTTTACCCTATTGGCTTCTCTTATGATGATTCTTTCTGTTAATCCCCTGGATAGCCTCTGAGAGTTGTTTATCATCCCGGGGCAAAAAGGTTCCAGCCTGCTCTCACCACTCTTTTTTCCTGCACGCAGTGTTGCTGATGTGTCCAAGTATCCAGAAGAGCCTGAGGACAGAGTGGGAGGATATTTTCCATTTTTGTAATCTCTCTGGGCCCTTGACTTTTGCTCAGCAGTGTTCTAGTTCCCCCTGCTTCTCCCAGACACCCAGGCTGCGAGGAGCACTGCTATCATGCTGCAGCAAACAAGGTGCTGCACAGCTGCTGGGTGTTCGTCCGTGCTAGGCCAGGTGCTGTCTAACCTTCCCTTTGGGAACATGTGTTTGAACACTGTTCAGAGCAGTCTGGTCACAGTGGGATGGCATGGGTGCACTGGGCAGAGTGGGGTATTATTCAATGCTGCCCTTTACCAGCTAGGTTTTACTAATTTCCTGGTTCTGCTGCATGACTTATCTCCCAGACAGAAGGGAAAAAAGGCTGGGACAGTGTGTTTGCCCCAGAGAGAGAAGGTATTTGGGAGGACAGTTGTGTGACAACAGAAGCTGGCTTTTTTTTTTTATCTGGAGCAAGACCGTGAATATGTGATGTGCGTTCTGAGACTGGGAATTAGGGTACAAGCCCATCTGAGTCTCTCTTCTCTTCTACCTTTCTATTCAATTGTTTAAGTCAGCCTTCTGAAGAACCAATTTAGGAGGCAGTCCATCACAGATGACTTCTGTGACTCTTTAGACCTGGTACCACTCTCTAGTTTTGCATTGCCCTGCAGAGCCTCTGCCTTAGGGTCTTGGAGTATAGAACAGGACATAAAACAGTACATAAAACAGCACGATGTATTTCCTAATAACTAAACTTTGGGGAGAGGAGTAAAAAAAAAAAACCACCAAAAAAAACCCCCCAAAAACCCCCAAGCAGATAATCCATGTACAGACCTGTTCTTTTTAGATGCCTGTCAACCAAAAACTGGAATCTACTGGGACTTCTGGCTTTGAGTGGAGAGAAGGTGGGACTGAAGGCTGTCTACTCTCTTAATAGTCCTTCTGAATACTTCAGGAAATGTGCCTCTAAACCTAGTCAGATGATCCCTCCTCCACAGTATTAACTTCTTCTTACTTAGCAGGTTAATCTGACTTTGGGAAGCTGTTGTACCCACCACAAGAAAACATTTTTAAGCCTTGTCCTAGAGTATTCCCTCACCCTACTTTATAACCTGAAAGGAGGGATAAGACCTCCTCCATAACCTCTGAAGGGCCCAGTGATCCTAAGTATGACAACCCTCTCCAGAAATGGTAGGTAGGTAAATGGCTGAGCTGTATGAAACTGAGCTATGTTCTTCCCTGCCCAATGTAGGCAGCTTGTTTTTCAATTTAATTCCATGTTTTTATATAGTAAATTACCTTCCAGTAATCAAACAAACATTTAAAAGATTATATATACAATTTCAGGGATCTTCAAATCGGTCACAGATGTTCTTGGGGTTTTGTATGCTCAAGGGAAAGCTTTGGCTTTTAAAGATGGAAGAAACAGGAAGAAGATGAGAGATGAAAGGGGAGAAACTAGTTGCTTTCAGAAATATGGGAGTTACCAGTCTGAGCCAGATTTAGAGCGTGTAGTCTGCTTTGGATACATCAGGTGCAGAAGTGGACTCTTAATTGTCACTCAGCACACACTGGTGGAGTACATGTCCTCAGTCATGTAGCTCCTGCTGTCTGCATAGCTGAACTGTCTCCCTTTGGAACTGGGATCCCTGCAAGCAGAACGAGAACTTAATTACTCCGGCTTTTCCTCCTGGGAAGGGATCCACAGACTGACGTCTGATATCAGTCTGAGCTAAGGGAGGAGCAGGGAAAGAAGAGCTGTTGTCTTGCTGTGCAACAGCTGCCTTTTGGGCTCAGTGCCAAAAGTGGGGGAGGAAAACTTCTGGAGGCTTGAAGAGATAGAGAAAGGCAAATCCCTCCAGGTCTCAGGCTTCAAGAGACCAACGCCGTGTGTGGGCAGGAGCTGGGACGCTGTGTGGGAAAGATTTGCAGTTTCAGTAGGAGTTCCCTCCCAGGTCTTCATGCAAACCAAGTCCCCTAAATCCCAAGCTTTATCACAGATCTAGGCTAGTACTCTGGGATGGGCTGTGGAGCTACAGCCCCCACCGCTTTCCACCCACTGGCACCAGGTACTGGTAACCTCTGGATTTAAAGATGCACTGCTTTGGCACAGAGGGTCTCAGTGCTGAAACCAGCAGTGTGGCCATCTGAACTCCTCCTTGGTAGCATGGAGCAGCACATTATGGCAAGCATATGCTCAGGGCACAGAAGCTGGCAAGTTTGTGTAATGTAGCTGCCACAGCTCTCAACCTTGCATACTTTATGCTCTGTTGGGTGCAAGACAAGGGCGTTCCAGCAGGGCAGGCAAATTTAGGGTTTGGCAATACTGGCAGCTGGCTGCTTGCTATGAAATGAGAGCACAAAGACCATGTATTACTTTTATTTTAGGGTGTTTGAGACCAGAAAAGGACTTTGCAACACTGCACACGTGCCTGGGCTTCCAGTGACTTCATTTAGAAGTGTCCAGCCACACCTGGAGGGAGCTGTAAAGAGCAAGTTGGGATGACAACATCTTTTGTAAACAATGGGATTTCCTGGGATTATGTTTGAATGGCTGGCCCTCTTGGAGACGGGGAGAACATACTAGGTCTCTGACAAAGTGATGAGAAGACTTTCTGTGTTATATAATTTATAAGGCCACTGGTTACCCTTGAGCCAAAAACCTGCTTCAAATTGAATGGGTTCAAGGTTATCCACATGGTGCTGTTGAATAAATTCAAATCCCATGGGATACAACTACATTAAAAGCTTTAGTCAGTTTAAACCATGTCTCTGTCATTCTTACTTTTGATAAGCATAAAAACACCCTGTAGTGAAACCAGGTAACTGTGTGTTACTTGCAGAAATGTGTCATAAGATTATGTTGTGACCAATCTATATGCTTTGTCAATGTCTCACAGCTTTCTGGTATATTCTCCATAAAACTTTTTTTTTATTTATACTGACTGTCTGATCAGGACAGGGTAAATACATTTTAATGACCCCTATAATGCATACAAAGCTACTCGGGCAAACCAATTTAATTTTCATGAATCTCATTGTTAGAGGAATATATTTTAAAAAATTAGTGAGAGTCCTCTTTGAGGGCAAACACTTCCTTTGAAATTAAAGCAGTATTTTGTAACCATAATGCTTAGTTCTTGTCCAGTGGCAGTGACCAGGTAAACCATAATGTTGTAACCCTATTTGGTGGTACATATAAGCTTTCTAATGTACACTTTAAGTGTGATATCAGAAAATAATGTGTGTCACTTCAAAACAAGCTTGATTGGCAAGCTATAAGTCTGGCAGCATTTGACTGGACTTTCAGTGAAGTAGAAACAAGGAAGTACACACTTGGTTAAATTTGCCCTGTTGGTGGAAATAGTCCTTGTGGTATTTGTCCAGTTGTGTTACTGAATCCGATCACTGCAGCAACTTACAGGCATTTTCATTAGCTGGACCATTGGATGTCATTTCTGAACTTCTGAGCAATAGTTTTAAGAAAAAATACTTTTTAAAGAATCAGTGTCACTTGCCTCAGTGACTGTGGCTTCAGTGCATTGTGGGATGGTTGCTATCAGCATCAGGCCATGCTGACAGGCATCAGGAGCTAGGAGATAACCAGGATCTGTCGCATTGCCCATAATATTATGGGAAATCTGTCCTCCCTAGCAAATGCACTGTCCCATTCTAAAAAAGGCTGTTGGTTTTGATCTTCTGAGGTTTTGCTACTTCTAAAGTGAAGGGACTGAAGTGTGTGCCATCGATGCAGTTCAAGTGCTTCTTGGTTTTAAGCAGCCATTGGATCTCAGCAAACATCAGAGAATTTTGGGGTACCAGACATCACCTTTGCTATCTGAGCTGTATCTTTTCTGACATGGAATGGTAGAGATAAAATCTTCTTTTCCAATATAGTGAAAGGAAGTATATTTTGGTTAAGGTTGGTGTTGTTGGGATAACATTTGATGAAAATGAAGGTGTATTGTTCTAGCACAATATACTGTAATTTAAATCATTCACAACGCAATTTCTTCTGTGGTTCCAGTCTGTAAACTAAACCAGAAACTGACATATTAGCTGGTACATTCTGTTTCAAAGCATTGAATACTACACAAAATGTAAGCAAGAATTCTCATTTTCTTGCTTTGTGCAATTTTCATAAGTAGTGGTGCTACATCCCTTTTCTTCTCTATCTGAATAATGTCTCTGACAATTTCTTCCTTCATCACTCTGGAAAAATACTGTTATATTGTCATGTTCAATATACCTGTCTCAGTTTACCTGGTTTCACTGTGCCAGGCAGATGAATGAGTTAGAGTTTTGTCTTTTTGTGACAAGCTGATGAGAGAACTTGTAGCTCACTGTTTTGCTCTGTATCTAGGTGTTCACTAAGGGATAGTTTTCTTCCCTGAAAGCGTCTTGTTCAGCTGTACCAAATTATTTTTTGTCAGTTTTGCCTTAAGGGGTTATGCTCTTCCTCACTGTAGGTTTAAACTTGTCCCCTTGTGGGGACAGGATAGCAGAGTTCTATGAACCTGAGCATATCTGGAATGTGCAGAAGGAGGCCTCTGAACATGGGCTTTGAGTCAGCAGAAGATATGCTGCTCAGGATACAGAGGAGCTGGCCAGAATCCCTGCTTTTACTCTTGCTTGGGAACTCGCTGCAGAGAAAGGAACTGCCTGTGTCCCTTCAGGTGAGATAACTGCCACTCAGTCCCACCTTCCTGATATGGGACCATGGAGGCCAAATTCTCTTTCAGCTTATGCAAACCATGATTCTGCTTGCTTGTGTCTCTGTGTAGGTTTTTCTTTCAGCTCCATTTGCTCTTCTTTTACCGCTTCCACTATCCTTCCCAATGTGTCATTTGTTCTTAGCGCCACCCGACTTGGATCTGTTGATTCATGTATATGCTTCCTGGCTGAATAAGCAGTGCAAGGCAGGAATGTCTACCTGCTGACTAGTGACTGCTTCTTTCCTACTTTGCCTTTTTCAGAGTAGAATAAAGTCCAGCTTTTAATGGAGAGACGAGAGAAGAGTTATGCAGTGCCAACAAATAGAATGCCACCTCCACTCAGCTTTTGTGCAGGCTTTAAACAGTGTTAGAAAATAATATGAGGAGATAGAAACCTATCATGTTTAGACCATATCTAGAGCTTTTTCTTTACATCTGAGTATCACTATTATAGTCCACATTAACAAGCTACATCATAAGTTTTTCTGCTTGTTTTTTTAATCAACATTTAGCAGTGTTTTGTTTGTTTCCTGTGGTGGCATTTGAGGGATTCCCATGCATGGTTGCACCATCTGAAAAAGATGCCAAAGCTAAAATGGAATTCATTTTATCCACAGGATAAAATGAATGTAATGTAGAATGTAATGTAGATTTCTCCTACATCACTGTTCTGCTCAGTGTGTGCTTCAATGGATTTTCCTAGTAATGGTTGTGTGAGGGTACAGGCTAGGGATAAACCAATTGGAAGACTGGAGCATGATTCCCACATCTTGTGTAAGGAGCTCTGTTCAAGCTCTGTTTTGGCTCCATTCATGACCCAGCTTCCACACCTTTCTCTCCATGCTCAGGCTTTCAAGCTTCTAGAAGTGAGCTCAAGAACATGAGCCTGAATGGGGTTTCACCATGTTGCAGTCAGTAGTGAAACCAAAACTAAAGAACATGCCAAGTAAAGCACCCACAGGCTAGATGTGAAAGCTATGTATTTTTTTGCAAGAGGAGTTGTCCCTCCAAGTAATTCTTTACTCCAAAATCAGAAACCTCAAGTCCCTTCTGAATGGCATCTGCCAGGGTTTGGGCAGGAACAAAAGATGGGAGATGCTGTGCCTTCAGGGAGGTGGCTGTGACTTCCAGGCATACTCTGCTCCTGAAAGATAGAAATTCCTGTTGTGCACAGAGGTAATGTACAGCTTTGAGCATATGGAAGGTGGGAGCTTCTTGTTCCTTTGAGAGGCAGTATGTGATTTATCTCTAGTTCGGTAGGAAAAAATTCTGGCATGCTTTTCTGGAAAGGTTGCTGGGCCCTGACCTCCTTTGACCTTATTTAATTGAGGATTTTGCCAAGCTTATTACATGGGATGTTCTTTGGCAGTGCTGAGTGAACAAAGCAGGCTGATCACAAATTATCATTTACACGTACACAGAATGAAACATAAAAATAGCTCTTTAAAAAAAAATTTCCTTTTCACTGACATAATAACCTTCCTTTAGTAACCTGTCATAGACCTCAAGATCAGTATGACAAAACATCTCAGCTTCCTCAATTTTGTGTCTTCCCAGACACATTACTAACACAAGGCTGAAAAATGAAAAAAAAAGGTATACACCATTATTTTTATTTAGTTTTTTCTTTTTTAAAAAAACTACATTACTGGTTCTGCAGATGTACCCATTTTGTGTCTGCCTACCAGCAATGTCAGCCAATATTTACTGATGCACCTGCTTTACCTTTTACATATTCCAACAAATTAAATACATGGGACATACTAACATATTTCCTCATATTTCAGGAAAAAATATCCACTGTATACACAAAAAATTTGCTTTTGAAGTATTAAACCTCAGGTTGTTAGCCTGACAGCCACTTTCAGGATAATGCATTCCATGACCTGAATGAGTGAGACAATAGGAGAGATCAAAAAGGAATTACAAGTGAAATAACTTTTCCTGAGTGTTTTTAGGCAAGATGTTATTTCTTTTCAGAATATTATTCAATAAGTGAAAAGCTGGTTCCACACTCCAAGAAGCAATTTTTCAAACTTCTCAATGAAAATTAAAACATGTTAAAATGTAACTGACCTTGGTTTTATTTGAAGAAGCAGTCTAGAAATTCTCCTGTTGTTACCCATCATCTCCTTGACAACAGGTATGTTTCTGGGCTTAGGACAGTCAATGAGAAAGCAAGTGACAGCAAATTTTATTGTCCCCATAATAATTAAAAAGTGATAAAGTCTCACAGTGGCTGCCCTACTATTAAGAATTTTTTCCATGTTTGAAAGCTAACAAGACTAGAGATTTTCACCTTTATGAAATATTATTAACTACAAGACTGAATAATTTACCAAATCTGTGGAACAAAAAACCACTGGTGACTTACAGCTCTTAGGGTTCATTGCAGGATTGGCTTTAATTTTCTTATTTAGGAGGTGTCTACATCTGACCTAAGGTAACAGCATACTGTATATTGACATCAGTAGCATTCCTGAGTGTCAGGAAAGGAGGCATAATTAATAGGCTGACAAAATTGCTCAAGACTCATATGTGAGCTGGCTATTTTCCCTTTTCCTTCCTTTTTTGCCACCTCTTGTTTTCTGTTTGGCTGTTTCATGTTCATGTTACAGAAAGAAACAGGTAAAGAATCACTTGCCTGGGATCAATGTAGGATCCAAAAGAGATACAGAAATAGGAAAACTTGAGTGAATATGAGGCTTATGTATTGCCTGTCAAGCTGTGCAGTTTCACCAATAAATTCTAAACTTCAACCAAATTCAGCAGAAGTGGAAACTTCTAAGATGATAAGTCCCTAAAAAATATAATGAAAATTCATTGTGAGGAAGAAGACAAAAGAAAAGTTTGAGCTCAGTCCTTATCTTACTTCTATGATGTGCAAGTGCTGCTGTCAGCACTCAGTGTTCTAAATCAGCCGTGACCTGTGCAGCCTCTTGCCCAGTCAAACAGGTAATGTGTGGCAGGGAAATAGAAGTGTTGTGAGAATCAGGGCTAGAGTATGGAACATGGGATATTGAGAAACTAGGATCATTGGTGCAGAAGAGATTATGGGGATATAAGAGCAATCTGATGGTGCAGTGGGAGCTTTGATTAGTATCAAGGGAAAATTAAAAGTCTTCAGTGACCATATGGATATGCAGAAGGCAAGTGCTGTCTGGATAGCAGCTTCAATCTGTAATACTACTTTCTTCTTTACATGTTTACCCCTTTAGTCACCCCATTCCCTTACCCTTTTTTCTCCCTCCTCTGCTTGACAAGCTTCCGAACACTTACGTCACAGCCAAGGTAGTCATAAGTCAGCTGAGAAATGAGGAATGAATAATTTCCTTCCCCTTGGGGCACTAGCACGTCACTGCCATGAAACACTTAGGTCACCTGTCTTCCCAGCAAGAGCACAGCAAGGACACTGTGTAACCCAACAACTTCAGCTTGTCTCCTCCTTTGGAAGAGCCACTATAGTGGCTACAAGGTCAAGGGGTTTACATTGTGAGTTCTGTTAGCTTTTATCTGCAAGATTTTGTCTTTTCAAGTCAAGTTTTCTCACAAACTTCATGTTTTCAGATACCTCTATAGAACCCTATGTTTTTTTCTGGAATGCTGCAACCCTTCTGGGCTGATAATTGCATAGACATTAGTTGTCAACAGCTCTAAAACAATATGAATTTTGAGAAACAAAATAAAGCACAGAACCACAGAGGAGTTTTAAAGCAAAGTGAGAGTTCTGAACAGAGCACAGGATCACAGCAAGGTTGGTGAATGTAAGAAATGCAGGTTGCATAGCAAGTCTGGCCTTGAGATTGCATGACCCATCTTGGAGATGTCAATTTGTCATTCTGTGCCCAGTTTCGACTAGTTAGGAAAGAGGTTAGCACTCCTGTCTTTAGAAATGCAGTGTTGCTGATTTGTTTTGCTTATCTTTTCAGAACATTTTGCCATGCACAGCTAGAAGGCACTGTAGAAATATAAATGACTGTTTGGGAATTAGTACAGTTCTGTTATCATCTATTCAGCTCCTCAGAGAGAAAATGGGAGTTTGTGTCAGCAGTTGGATGAAACAAAGAAAAAAGATAATGGCAGAGATGGATGAGGGGAAGGGGGAAGTATGCACAGTATAAAGAAAAATATGGTGGGTGACATCTGCCTGAGGAAAAGAAATTGGAGGTTAAAGAGGGAGGATGTACAAATGGAAGGGGTGTGCCCATCCAGCAGTACTGTCCTTGCTGGAATACAAATGTGAACTTGCATCTGAATGCAGAGATGGTGCCAGTTCTCGTCAGAGAGAGGAAACTTCAAGTTTATCAGCTACTGACACCCTTGTGTGCTCCATGGCTGGCATGAGGCTCATGTGCCCTGAAATAAGAAAATTGTTTTACAGCCTTAGGCTGCTCCTATAACACACTGAACTTGACACAAATCTGTTCCAGCGTGACCAAGCTGGAGGAAGTAAACAACAGCACTTGTTTTCCTGCCTCTGTAAACTCATCGTGCTTTCTGACTTATCCAGTAGAAACAAGATAGTTTAAAAATGTAGCCCTTGAGATTCATGATAGACGTTAAGAGAATTTCCTCAGTGTAAGCTGAGGAGATTTAGAGAGATTGCCTTTCCTTAGCTGAAAACGTTTTAAGAATGTGTTAACAGCATATAAATTAAAAAGGGATTGAAGGCTGGAGCTTTAACACTAATGCCACAGGAGGACAAGTCAGAGCAAGATCAAGCAGTTGTGGAAGTAAAATCAAAGCGATGTCAGACTGATTAAAAATAAACCACATCAGAAATGCAACTGGTAAGAGCCTTAATCATTCAGAGTCAAATAAAGTAGGGAATACAGTATTCCTTAATGCCACTTCTTGGAGAGATTTTTCTGACCAGAATCAGAATGCAAGGAAGTGCAGTGTAACAGGTTGTGGTCCTCAGATGAAAGATGAAGACTGGACTTATCTGGGCTAAATGGGGACATATATGGGATGTTTAGTGGCTGATATCATGTAGTTCACTCTTCTACAGCTTTTTTTTTTTTTTTTTTTTTCTTTAATTTCTCCTTCACATCTGTTGCAGGAAGTGTCTAAACTACAGCAGTGAACTAGCTTGTATTTGTATTTTTCCTGTTTCATTCTATTCCATAGAGGGCTGTGTTGTCAAGGAGCTCTAAGACCTGTGCTCCACATTTTTCAGTATGGAGAACACTTCTATTTGCTAGGCTGGCAGCTGCTGTGTAAGCTTTTCAGTCCTTTTTAATCACTCTGCCTCCCGTTGCAAGCTACTGTGAATTAGTTATTTGGGGCTCATTATCCAGACTCCTTTACCACCCCTGAGAAGGAACAAGAGGTACTGAAGAAAGCCCAAGGGGATATCCTCTGCTTAATGAATCTCCACTGTGCCTGTAGGGCCACAGTGCCAAGAGGAGGATGGAAGGGTTGTGGCTGGGATGTATCATGTTCTGGATGATAGCGCATAAGAATGGATCAGAGCAGCCATGAAACTGCTTTGCAAGACCCTGGAAGTCAAGTTGGCTCTGAATGATACCAGGAAACAGAAGGATAAGGACACTGAAAACTTCCTTTACCCATGTCCTCTCTTGGGGTTAGGACTCACTCAGGCTGCAGTGCTGAAGTCACAGACAACTGGAAAGATGAAGGAAAAAGTCCAATACCTCTGCTTTTTCTTGGTGTTTTCTCTGATTCCAGAGAATCTGGCCTTAAGCAGTATGCCAAAACAGAGAGGCAGGGCTCTTCACAAGCAGCAGTCACCCTAACTGACAGAAAATAAATGCAATTGCATGTCCTTGTACTTCCACTGAGGGAACACGCAACAAAGATCCTCACTTTTACCACAGAAAAAATTCTCCCCTGTTCTGCATGCTGACTGGAAACCTGCTGAGAAAAAGTTTTACAATATAAGGGTCTTCTCCCTCATTAACTGAATCATCTCAGGTGCAGGAGATAGTAGGAAACAAAGCACTTACAATAAATGCTGAATCTTCAAACTCAACACAAACCTCTCTGCGGACTGGAGGTGCATGCTACTGTTCCAGGTTTTCACTTCATTAAAACTCCAAAGATTTTGACTCATTAAACCTGCTAATCCCAGGATTACTTTTTAAATGCAGTTTTTAACTCATCTGTTGTGCTACCTGTTGCTCCATCAAAGTTGTGCTCACAAGGAAAAGCATGAGTAAAGGAACCAAGGGAAATTTGTTTCTGTGGTCAGTCACTGCCTGGAGCTCTCTCACAGGCTTTTAAGTGCAAGCATGCCTGGGACTGAAACAGTTACATTTGAATAGATTAGGCTGTGAACATCTTTATGAAGATAGGGAGGTTCTGTTACAGGTACAGTGTGTTCTTGCAGCCAGGTGCATCAATATAGAGTGCAGAGAGGCACACCAGCTGTGCAAAACTGCACTACATTCAGCAGCAGTGTGCCCTCATTTTGGTCTCAGTTCTTTCCTTCTCTCCCTGTTGAATGAATAAATCTGCTTTGTTCCTGTTTATGTGATACAAGTGGGTGAGAATTAGTAGTTTGGAATTACTGGTTTGGGTTATTAACTTGGGTTCATGAATAAACAGAATGACTGCTGCCAGGGAATCATGCATTAATTATCCTTGAGCTATGCTGATGGAAGACTGATAGAGAACCAGAAAATATACTACAAACTTTTGACTGTTTTATTATTATTAGCATTGCTAAAAGAAGAAAACTGGAAAAAACTGCTTTTCTTCTGTCTGCCTCTGGACTGTGCAGGAGGCTGCAATTCAGGCACCTCCTCCAGAACGTGAATTACAGATGGGTTGTAGTTATTATTTTTTTGCTGTGATCATTACTAGCCAGTCAGGAGAGAACAGATCCCACTCTGTTATCTCTTGCCCTGGACATTCACTTGGTTTCCATAAAACTGCTAACTGTGGCTGTTCATCTTGGTGCCAGCTCTGGTAATGAAGTAGTTAAGTGAGACCTGCAGAAACCCCAGAGAATTGCACTGATTAAACACTTCAGTTTTATCTTCTACTGTTCTTCTTGCCTGGTCTTTTTCACCTTCTTCCGGCCTTGGTAGTGCGTGCCCTTGTGTTTTTCTGAAAAAGCTGGATGGGAAATTATTTGGTTCAACATATGTTAAGGAAGTGGAAACAGCTGGGGGCCAAAGGCAGAATGTCGCTGGCAAGACAAGTTGTTATTTTTATACAGAGCTCTTCAGTTAGGTCTCTTTGTGTAGAGATGTCATTCCACTTGGCCCAACTTTACCTCGATGCCTCCTATTAATCCTCTTGCCTTTGAGCATTTTGTCTTAGTGGTTTACACACCTGCATGTTTATGCATTGTGATCCACTGCAGCTTCTCCTTATCTCTCCCTTTCCTCAGCACTTTTCTCTTCCTTTTCCTCTCCTACAGCAGCTGCCACTCCTACAGATACCAGGGGCAATGGGAGGGGTCTGGCTCAGTTTTGTCTGTCACCTTCCCAACCCTTCCTCTTCCCAAGGGCAGGAGAGCCTAGGGTGAAAGCTGATCTGAAGGAAAACAGCCAGCCAACTTCTGCCAAGTTTGAAGAGACAGACCAAGGATGAGTTGAGAGGAAATTATTAGGCAGGGGAGAAGATGACATTTCCATGGTGCCCAGGGAAATGGTCTAATTTAAGTAATTTGCATGAAGTAATAATGAGACAGGACTTAAAACTTCAATTGTATGGATGATATTTTCTACTTTGTATTATTATGTATAATTATATGTATGTATTACATTGTTATGTATTCTAGGGCGAGAGGTGATAGAGCAGGAACTCATAACCACCTATTTTAGGGCAGGAGAAAGCCTTAAGTTATTCCATTAGGAAACAGAGATGTTACTCTCTTAGAAGAGAAAAAAATAATGTAGTGAGTGATGCTGTATCAAGGCAAAGAATAGAATTGTCTCCTCCTTTTTTCCTACCCTTTCCCTGTATGTTTCAAAAATTCCCCTTCAAGTCTCTTGCCACTTATTTCCAGTAATGAATTCAGCCAAGCAGACTGGCACATTTTTGCCTGTCACATGGAGATCTTGCATAATGTGGGTGAAGCAAACACCCACAGAAAGATATACTTGGGCCTTGATTATACCAAGGCCACTTTATATGGCTACAGGGAGCACTCTTGGTGTTTTTATTCAAACATCAAAGACCAAGGCCATTCTGTTATTTCTTCCTGGTTTGCTAAGGAAAGTGTTTTAGTTGCAGAGCTCTTATTGCTGTTTTGTTACTGTTCTGTACAAACTCTTATAAATTCCTAGGAACTGAAAAACACTTCCAAGCAAAACACGGTTTTGACTATTGGCTTCCGTGTGAGAGCTTTGTAGCCTAGTTCCTATGTCAAAGATCCCATAAGACTTATTCAGAGTCAGCATGGCAAGACTTAACTTTTTTTTTGTATTATTGATTTTGAAACAGGACTTCAGCAGCCTTATGCAGAGAGGAGAAATGAAGCTCAGAGCCACCCCACTGACTCCTGCCCCAGGAGTATTTAAAACAGCCTTAATTCTGATAACCTCCCTGACATAATTTCAAACTGTTCTATTAACTCTGTCACTAACAGTATTTCTCAGACTCCATCTTTATGTCTTCTAATAGTTTATTTGTTGAAATATATTTAGTATCTTCTGAAGCTCAGTAAAGAAGTTGCTATATTTATGTATTTTATGTGCAAGACATTTGGTTATGCAGTACCATTAAGTGACTACAGGAACATTAAGCTTAATAGACATGGCAGTTGCTATACCTGATTTTTTTTATTAATGCTTTTGAAGTGTTTACTTGTTATGTATTTATCATATGCAATAAAATACTCCAAGGGCAAAGAGCAAATGGGTTAAGCCAGCGTAATAAGTGAAGCTAGTATCAGTTAGCTTGCCATTGCTTTCTCCCACTAAGCTGGCATGGATCTGAGTCCTGGCTGCTAAGATCCATGGCCCTGGCTGATTTTTAATGGTTTTTTTAAAAGATCCTAGGTTGCAGCTATGCTTTTGTCAGTAATGATAAGCTATTGATATTGATGCCAGCTAATTGCTTCATTTCTACAATCAGATGTTTTCCATATTAGAATCCTTTGATTTCCTATCAGTCAGATGGTAAAAAGAGGAGAGAGGCTCTGTAATAAAACTTTCAAAGAACAAACAGAAAATAAAATCTATTTAGAGTCTAGCAATATAATTCTTGCCTTCTTTCTAGTTCAAAGGGACAAATTGCCAGCAGCCTCTGAAAAACCAGAATATCTACAAGACTGCTTTACAGCCAACGATTTCAGGAAATATTGACAGATCTAGTTCTGAGGCAGAATTTCCTGCTTCCTGCCTTGATGGATAAAATACTGACACACACAAATTCATCTGTTCATTTTGAATATGTGCTGACAGAAGCAGTCTGACTTTCAGAGCAGTATACACTCCAGGTGTACACACTTGGGATGTCCCTGACTACACAGAGCAAGACCCTTGCATCCTGTTTGACATCCCAGGGGATCTACAAGAGGAAAACGTAAGCTGTCATGGACTCGTGATGGCAGAGGTGTGAAGGTGACACCCAGTGTGCTTGCAGGAGAAGGAGCATTATCTCCTGCCAGGATTCAGCACATTTTTTTCTGCATGAAGAGAAGTTGGCTCAGTGGCTAAACTTTAACTTCTTTCTGGAGAGACCACATGAAAAGCTTTTAAATGAAAAAAATCTAAACCTGACTTGACTGTGGCAGCATAATATGCCTAAAGATTTTTTTTTTTCTTTTCTTTTCTTTTTTTTTTTTCTGTTGTAACTCAAACAGTTTCAACTAGTCCTAAAAATATTCAGCCAAATTTTTAGTACTATATGATTTTGGGTTTTTCAGTAATTTGGAGCCAGTAGCATTGGTCACACTTACAAGACTGTCTCACCCCAAGCTGTCACAACTTGCAGCAGTTACTGCATATTGGAATGATGGACCTATTGGTGGAAACCAATGGTTAAAGCTGTAGTTAGCAGTCAAGGAGAGAGATCTCTCAGGAACACTTTCTGTCTGTAGGCCTTTAGAAGATCTTGATTTATAAGAAGCAATAAATTGACATGAAAGCTGTCTAGACATAGGTGCCTACTTTGAATTAATTTTGATGGGAGTTATGGCCAGGGGTGCTTTCTAAGTACCAAAATGCCATAAAAAAGATGCTATGATTATCTTTTGAGGGCCATTAAAATAAATAGTTTGTTCAGATATTGTGCTTACAAAGATAGTATTAAAAAAAAAACCCTAGAGAGACTTTGATAAAGTAATATACAGCAAATGTAGTTGCATACATTAGGGGATTTCATGCTAGAGGAGTATGGTTCTAGTCATGACCATGATGGGAGTGAAAACTTCTGTGAGAAAATAACATTAAAGAAGCAGCAAAAGTGGGGTATGGCTGTGGTTGTTGGCACTTAGCACACATCTAACTATGCATCTGAGAGCCATTAAAAAGGCCTAACTTGCATAAGAGTGCCAGGAAACACTACTTTATTTGTAGACATCCTGGGCAGCTGTTGTCAGACTATAAGGAAGAAGCTGAGAAAGCACAGAAAGGAAAAAGCCTAAATGTAATGTATCTTTTGGACTGAACAATCTGTCCTTTCCTTCTGAAACATGGCAAGCTTAAGGACACCTCAGATAGTTAAAAAGCTGTAACTGGAGCCTTCTTCTGAAACATGCATTTGTTTCCCTGACACTAGGCTGGAGAGTTCCTGTTTTCCTGTTGTTTCCTGTGGCATAAACATTTATTTTAAATTTCTTTCGTCATCTGGGAAGATGCTGTCTGGGGGAGACGTGCTTTCACGTGACATTGTTCCTTCCCGCTGCTGTTTTTGTGGCCTCAAAGGCAAATGCAGGATATTCCTCTTCCAGTTCCTTCAGTGCCTCTGCTTATTCCAGTATCTCTGATCAATTAATTTGCAGTGATGTCAGCATCTCCGAAGAGCTGATATAATTGCATGAAAATAATGTAGAACAGACTGGCATTGAATTTCCTTGAAAAGGCTGAAACGTTCTTCAAGCTTGTATAGATTACAGAGGATTTGAACAATAACGTTAAGTATTTCAAGTACTGTAATGCAAGTATGATTCAGTTGATACTAAAATGAGATGAGGATGAACATCAGATTGACAAAATTCATGTAGACCCCTTGGGGTCAAGAACAAGTTTGGCAAAACCCTCAGAAGACTTTTTTTGGGACAATCCAGATAAAATTGATCTTCTCTGTGCATGGCCCTGAACAGGACTATCTCTCAAGTCCCTTCCTTGCCGTACTTCTGTGACAGCTGTATGACTCAAGTTGCTTAGTAGGTGACATTCTGTATCAACACTAAGAATTAGAAAGGTAGGAGAATTTCAGTTAGCTGCTGGTGCACACTGATAATCATATTTAAGGTTCTGCATTGCCTTCTGGACATCATTTCTCTTTAAAACTGAGATTTCTTGTAGGTGTGTTCCTACAAGAAATGCTTGGCCTGACTTACTGTGTGACCTAGTGACTCATGGCCACATGGTTAAACACTGCTGGATAATCTAGCTTAACTTTTTAATAGTTGCAGTAGATCATTTAAGTAAACCTTCAGAAAGGCAGGTGTGAAGGAAGGAGTTCCCTGGTTGAGACTCTTATAACCTCAAAAAACAGAAGAGTGACATGAGGAATCCTGTGTTTTGCAATGACATGTAAAGTCCACTTTATTTAAGGTGCTTTCTGAAGGCTTTAACTGATGAAAGCACAGAAGTTTCTGTTCATCAGGACGGAAAATGGGAGGCAGGTGTGTGTGTGCTTTAATCTGAAGAAATGGGCAGGAATTATACTTAAAGATCATGTGGGTTTATCTCTTACTAGGAATTCCATGGCACTCAGTTGACCTCAGCCTTCATTCAGTAATGCTCTTTCTCCTGTAATGCTGTAAATTACTCTAAAATCGGTTTGCTTCAGCATCATGTGAAGGAGAGAAGGTAGAAAGGAAATATGAATAGTCAAGTCAATTGTGTAGCAAAAGGACAGGTTTTAGACAGATGTGCCCATGATCAACTGAAAAGGATATTATAGAAGGGGTAGTGATCCAGTGATTTGTTATAAATTAATTAACCCTATGGGTGATTTACTTCTTTGTGCAAAGATCTATATTTCAATAGAAAGATATGCAGTCTGAAGAACAGTAAATTTTGTTTGTGATGCACTTATCTTGCAATTGTTTACTCCACTATTGCATGAAGACTGTGATTAGGAGGAAAGGCTTTATCTTGTCTCAGTGAAGGTTACAGTATATAGCTTTGGTTGTTGGCAAACCAGCCTGTGAGATAGCTACAAAATGTTGGCTGTTTTAGAAATCTGGCTTCTCCTCTCCTCAAGCAGCCTTCACCACATTCCCTTCCTCCTTCTGACCAGCGCATCATCAGCATGTTAGGTTGCCATCCTAACTACAGAAATTTTCTTTGTGTCTCTCCCATAAACCAGATCTTCTGTCCAGGTTAAGGACAGCTGGTGTGATCACAAACCAACCATAAATATCATTGTCCATAAACATATTTTCTTATACCCTGGCATTCCTATAGAGTTTATAGCAACTGGCAGGGGGTTGGGTCTTTCAGTAGAGTCTGTTTTGGGAGAAGGTGTGGACACCACAGAAGGCTCTGGCAAAGGAGAGCAGGGAGTTGGGCGTGTGAGTGTGAGCAGAGGGGAGGAAAGGGCTGTCTGCTACTCTGCAGATTGGTGCTACAGCTCAAGGAGAAGAGGCAGAGGAGGCTGGAGTGGCTTTGGTGGTTGGGATGTCAGTGGGCTGTTTGACCAGGGAATACCACTGCTTCTCCAAGCATGGCGCCTTCAGTTGGACTAGGCCTGAGCATTGACAGCTGAAGTAAGACATAAATACAGTGTGGGTGTCAGCTGCTCCTTGGTACCTGCCTGGGTATGCATTCTTACTACCTGATAAATTTTATCTCTGTTTCAGTGATGATTCACTCTCCCTGAAGGATAATGTACGTTGTGTTTACAGAGAAGTGGCTTGTAAATAAGCAATTAATGCAAAGTAGCTGGCATAAATGCACTACTGCTTACAACCTGAAAAATGTGACTTTTCAGGTGACTTAGTGTATTTTTCATATTCTTACTCTTCTAGATGAAAAGAGTCTCTTCCAGTTGAAAAGAGTCTCTTCCCTTCCTTATGATGCTTCTTAACCAGAAGTAGCAGGGTGTGGTTTTGCAGTGTGAAAGATGGATGTGGTAGGAGGCTTAAATTAGATGTCAATAAAATTCAGAGCAGGAAGTAAAAAGTTATTATGAAAGAGTTTATCAGTCTTGCTTCCATTACCAAAGCAGGTGAGTGTGCCATGAAACCATCAGGTGTCAGGTTCAAAACAAACAGGAGATAACAGGCTGCTTCACAGGCTACTGCATGTTGAAGTTATGCAATCCTTGGCCACAGCATGTCTTGAGGTCCAGAAGTTCTCAGAGCTTCAGAAACTGGCTTTGAAGGTTCAGAGATGAAAGATGGCTTGAGATTTAACAGGCACAACTATACCTATCATGGCTTAAGGTGTCTGTCATACACAAATCCCTGGAAACCAAGTATGAAATGCATATGAAATTGCAGAATGTCAGTCTGAGCTTTCCATGCTAATCTATTCCTCCCTGATATCCACTGCTGGCCAGAGTCAAGCACAGTACATTGTGCTAGATGCCGTTTTTGATCCACCATGAATTTTTTCATGTTCTTAACCATGTTGTTAGAGGGCACATTTGTACCAGTACTACTGCATCTACTACTTGGAGAAGATGGCGATATCTTGTACTGTTTTAACTATTGTCAAAAGGATCTAGTCTTTCTGTGTGGATGAGGCAGCAGAAGGTATTTCAGTAACAGCACGTGGGCTGAAGCAACAGTTTATCCTAAGCTCTGAAGACAGAAATGCAGTAGAAAATATTATTTAATACAATCTTTAATAGCAAAATAGAAGTCAGATGTTTAAATTCTATATGACAAAGAATCCCTTTTAGGCAGAATTGCCTTTTTGAGAGTTCAGTGACTTGCTTTTAAAGAAAAACTCTCGATTTTGAAAAGAAGGGGGAAAACAGAGACATTCAAATTTGTTATAAGGAAATTTTTATTGGTCTGTGGATACCTGCTAAGTTAATTTAGCTGGGACTTTGTATCCTGTTTTCCCAGTTGTGTGATTAGGAAAATGACGCTGCTGTTTATAAAGACTGACTGGTAATTTATAATTTTGGCAGGAGATACTAATGGTCTGCACACTGCAGACACAAGGCTGGAAGAAACTTGGGTGAAGCTTCTTGCAGAGACAGAAGAGGAGGCTTTCCATTTATTTTAATTTCTATAACCAGGATGAAGTAAGATATTATCCTTTCTCTGATAGTTAATAGGCTACAAGTCATTTGCTGCACACAAGGAGAGAGTGAATAATCAGCACAGACTAACTTTCTTGTTGTGGTGCAAGCAAGAAAAATGGCAGGTAAGTCTTTGATCATGTGATGAAGTCAGTTGCTGGCCATATCTGCCTTCAGGCTGGTCAGCAGGACAAGTGCAAACTGCAGACAGTAAATCTCTAAGATAGGTTATTGAATATCTATGTCCATGCTATTAGTCAGCTAAGGAGAAAGAAGCCAGGGAAGTTTTCCTGGACTCTAGAGCCCTTCATACCTCCTGCGCAAGACTTGCAGAACCCCCCTTGCCTTATGCTGGTGTATCCTGTGTTGTAACAAGGACATGGAGTCCTAAGGAGGAAATTCAGCAAACCTGCACCCAGCACCTTCCCTAGTACCGTGACCTCCTTTGTTTTAACATCTCCTCTAAATGGCTTCAAGGCCTCTTAGTGCCAAGATCCTGGAATGTGGTGCCCTGGGAACAACTCCTAACCACAAGAAAGAGCCTCCCTGTCTCAGGCCAACGCTGTCATTGGTCCCTCATTGTAACAGGAAGGTGGGAATAAAGTTCTACCTTTTTTACCTGCATAGGCAGCAGAGACAAACACAGCTGTCAGGAAGGAGGCCACAGATGCAGCAGTGATAGCTGAAATGGAAAGTTCAAGTATCTCCTTAGACTGGGAGTGCTATAGGAAGGAGAAGGTTGCACCATGGTCTGTTCAGCCCCTAGTCTTAGAGGCAGCAGCCTTGTTTGGCTGAGATCTGAACCTATTTGCTCCTCTGTAACACCTGCCTCAGTTTAGTGTCCTACCCGTGACTGTCCTGCTCCTCCTGTTGTTCCCAAAGGTCTGGATGCAAGTATGAGAACCAGGACAACTGGGGACAGGACACTGTTGAAGGCTGTCAGTTTAGGGAACTGTGAGAGCAAGGGAAAGGAGGAGGAGGGGGTGACTTGGTCTCAGCTTTCTTACGTGCAAGGTTGCAAACATAGCCCTGGTGCTAATGCAATGATGATATTCTCAACCCTTTTCTGTCTCTCTCTAGCTCAGTACATGGATAGTTTGAGCACACAACTTTCTGCCTTAACCTTGGCTTGGACCATAAGCTTCGAGCTGTAGAGTGAACTGGTGGGGAAGTAAGACAACAGAAAGCAGAACTTTCTGGTCAGGAGACAACCCACAGTCGGGAAGGGGCTTGTGTGACATTCGTTGTGATTCAGAGGAACCCTGATGGGAAATGTGCAATTGGTAAACAAGCCAATAGCACTAAGAAAACACCTGGCTACGTGTCACCAATTTTGAATCCCAAAGGAAACTGATTTCCAAAACATCATCATTCAGCTCAGCTCCTAGAGGCTGTGCAGGTTTTGCTCAGTAAACATTGCCTTACTTAACAAAGGCTATTACTAGTGAAGAAAGAAAAGGCCAGGTATACAGTTGCTGTGAAGTAAAAGCCTGCAGGCAGAATAGCTGACATTCACTTAAAACCCTATAATTCTGCTAGTGAAGAAAAGAAAATGCTCTCAACTGGCAGATGAAATGTATTCTTTTCCTTGTCTTCATGTAAAAGGTCAAACAGAAAAAAATCAGGAGGTCAGAAATAAATCAGGAACAGTAAAAATAGTCCTTAAGACACTGCAGCCTTAACAGTGCTTTTCTTCCTGTAGCCTGATCTTGCTGCAGAAAAAAACCCCTAGAGAATCTGCCAAAACATTAAAAGCAATACAATTGCGTTTTGAAAGGCAATAAAAGCAGACTGTGTGGGTAAAGGGCTGTGTCGTTCACCTTTCACCTCTCTGATGGTCACCCAAGGATCTCCTTCGTGATTATAAAGGGTGCCATTTTAAGACTATTTATGTTGTATGGGAGTGTTATTTGAACTGTATCTATGCATTGCTGAGGTAACTTTAATTGGGTTGCTGTTTAGGTGATGCAATTAAACTGTTGACCTTCTGATAGTAAAATATCCAAATGAAATAGTCTTGTTTGGGTAGTGGCTGTTAAAATGTATAGTGGCTTATTGACATACTTCAGGTTTATTGACCTAACCTTCTGAAGTTACCTTTTGTAATGCAGAAAAGCTCCTCTGTTCCTTGCAGACTTTTCTCACACACTTCTCCCCCTCCCCTGATTTGTCAGGGGCAAGAGCTCAGAGCATCCTTTACTTGGTATTTAGTGAAAGTCCTCCTGAGCATCTGCAAAGAAATTCAGTTCTTGAGTTGACCCGTGCCATTAGGGTTTCAGTTTTAGCTTGCAGAGGAACCTTTCAGCCATCCCTTCCAGGAAGAAACCCTGGTCAGACACGGGGCATTTGATTCTCAGTTTTATGTAAAGAGTTAACAACATCTGTGTTTTTTCCACATATTAGACATGCATAATTATAATAGCTTCTCATGTCACCTTGCTAGTTTATGAACACAGAAGGATTTGTGCATTTATATTGGATTCTCTTATGAGACATAGATTATTTTGTAATAGTTTTCTGTTTGGGGCTATTCTCCAGGAAGGAGGGATAGAAGGCTGAGACCTGGAATGGGACATCACTGTGAAGAGGGTCCGTCTCTTCATAGCTGAAACTGGCATAGATTAAGACAAGGTAAATGACATTTTCTTCCCTGATACCTAAGGGCTATTTTCCATTCTCTGAATTTTGACTAGCTTTTTTTCATCACCACCCTGAAGATGACGTCTGTCTCTGAAACACACTACACAGTCTAGTCTGCTTTCAACATCTATTTACCTGCGCTTAATTCTCCATGGGTTGTATCTGTTAGAAATCTGATGGAGAGACTTCTCCTTGAGGTCTTCTGTCTGCCAGAGCAGATAATCCATTGTGGTTCAACTCTTTTCCTTTTTCATATCCTTGGGTTTCACTTTTGAAAAAGGAAATGTGGTGACAGATGGCAGTGATACTGATCATTTCTCTTGACCTGACCAACCAGGTCTTGTTTCATACCCTGTTTTCCCTGCCTCTACCCAAAACAACTTTTCTTGATAATTCAGGTTGCTTTCTGACTTCTGGAGCATGCTTGTTCCTTTTCCTGTGGGACAATGGAATCTGGTTCTGCCTGGTTGCTCTGAGTTGTCAGGACACAATTTCAAGTTCTACTCTGAACAGCTCAATTATGGGAGCTACTTTTTTTCCTCCTCCACCCCCAAGATTTAGCATAAGCCAAAAGGGAAATTAATCTGATGGCTCTTTGAAACAGATTTGTAATTTTTTTTTTATTATACTTTTCCCACAACAGAGTTTCAAATCCTGTTTTTACGAAATCCATGGAAATTTCCAGTGAATCTAAGTCTGAGGTGGGTGTCTGTTAAGAGTCAGAAAACAAACTGTGGTATGAGTTAGAAACAGAGATCATATTAACTGTTTTCTTTCCAGTTTCCTCTCAACAGAAAGTTCTGCTGTCCCACATATTATATTTCTTCTGCTTTCCTGGAGGGAAAACCGGATGGGTAGTAGGTTAGCAGTTACTCTTCCCTGTAAGTTCATCTTTTGTCAAATCATTATGTGTGAATGAGGTAAAAAAGGTGTGCTTTTACAACTCTAGTTTCCTGCCAAGGCTCAAGGCAGCTCTCCACAGCGACATGTCCAGAGGCCAAAAGCAGTCCCCATGGTAGAAGACTCAACTGGGAGACTATGGACCATGAGATTAGAAGCTTTTTTGACTTAGTAACATGCCTAATTTTCTCTAAAAAGCTAAACAAACACTAGGCTTGTTAAGATTATTAATCTTTTATGTGGTAATTTTTTTGCTTAATCTATGAAAATTATTACAGGCTGGAATTCATATAATTTATACAATATGGTATTGGAAAGGTACTACTGTTCAAAGAAGAAAGGGAAAGTGGGACATCTGGAAAAAATCAGATGAAGAAAACCAGAACACAAGTTGGTGGTGTTGCCGCAGAAGTTTTATGTCGCTAAAATTCCTAGGGTAAGCTTGCAGCATTATTCATTTTACATGACAATTATCCTTGCCTTTGCATCTATTTATAGTTGCCCTCCTATGGAGGCCCAGACTGAGAAACACAGTTTTGAACTCCTTCCACACTCTTGTTGCACAAACCCAGTTTATGCTATTCTGGGGTCAGACACCTGCAGCCAGAGCAGTGGAAGGGCAGTGGAGAGGCCTTCAGAAAGAAAGGAACTAAAATAATTTCTGTACATGAAGTCTTTCATAAGGCTTTGCCCATTGCCAAAATGGGGTTAATCAATTTTCAGTAGCCCTGAAGAAATCACATGCCTGGTGCCTGACCAGTTTAACCACAGAAACTTGTCAGTGCAGGGGGAAGGCCGGGCATCAACATCCCAAGTCAGAAGAGCAGCTCTGGCTGCAAGCGCCGCCTTTCCCCTGAGCTCCAGCTGCTCCAGGGCAGGTATATGGAGCTCATCCTCCAGATGACACAGGACCCAGAGGTCTGGCCATCCATCCCCTGTGCAGTCAGAGGGGTCCTACCTGTGCTGCCACGCCGGGGTGAGCCCCGGGCCGTGGGCCTCACACAGCCCCTCATGCTGCCTGCCCTCCTGGAGCAGGCCCGCCGTGTGTGCATGGAGAGTCCAGAGGCTGTTTGGCACTGGAAGCAAACTAATGCAAAACACAGTCAAGGTGCTTTCATGTGAGCTCCTGAGGAGAGGCCGGGACGGCTGTAAAGGATATGCACAGTAAAGGATACGCACAGCCCTTGGGTTTGTTTACCAGGAGAGAGAAAGGGCTGCTGTGGGAAATGGCCGCACCACTGTTCCTTGTGGTGTACTGTGTGCTCTTTATATAATAGTGCCAAGTGGCAAGCACAAACACACTCATGGCAGAGCACCTCAAGAGCTGCAGAGACACCTTTTGATCATCTTCAAAACCTAAAAAGGGAGAGAGTTGTTCAAATTTACTACTGTCACTGCTGCTCAGCTGTTTGGACCTTTTTTCCACCCACTTATGTTTACTTCTCTCTGCACTGGTGAGTTTCTAGAGCACATTAGAAACATCACAGGCAATGCCAAAGTTTGGAATTGAGCAGCTCAGGTCACTTGTTCAGCCTGGAGAAGAGGAGACTTGACAGGACATCTTATGGTGGTCTACAGCTTCCTCATGAGAGGAAGTGGAGATACAGGCACCAATCTCTCCTCTCTGGTGCCCAGTGACAGGACCTGACAGAATGGAATGAAGGTGTTTGGGGCGCAGTTAGGTGGGATATTACAAAAAAGTTCTTCTCCCAAAGGGTGGTCAGACACTGGAACAGGCTCCCCAGGGAGGTCACCAAAGCACCAAGCCTGCCAGAGTTCAAAAAGTGTTCGGACAATACTCTCAGGAACATGGTGTGACTCTTCAGGCTGTTCTGTACAGGGCCAGGAGATGGACTTTGCTGATCCTTGCGGGTCCCTTCCAATTCAGGACATTTTGTGATTTTATGAAGTCCATACTTGTCTCTTTGGATGAACGTTTTATAACAGTGAAGATCTGGGTAGTGTGATCATAGTTGTATTTGTAGCAACCTCTGTTGTCTGCAACTTTCCCTCTTTTACTGACATGTTCATAAGTACTATTCCAGACTCAAATAAAAAAATATTTGTTATTGTTTCTTAAGACCTTAGCAAGGTTGGTACATTGTGTGAGTCCAGGAGTGCAAGAACTCCTGGCTTTTCTATCCATACTTTGTGAATTTAATTTACATTTTCAGATTAGTTTTATTCCCTGTAGGTAACTCCTGGACTCCTCTGTAGTAATTATTTTTGATGACTCCACTAACGCCTACTTCTTAAGACGGAGATGATCTATTTCAGACTCCTCCGCTGAATGAATTTAGCCAACAATCTACTCATGACTCTGGCAGATGTTTTTACTTTCTTTCTTTCCTTCAGGCCAGTAAAACCTTTATAAATCTTTCCTCTACCATTCCAGAAATGTGAGAGCTTCCCCCTTGACACCTGAAACATCTCACTGACCTTGTCTGCACACAGTAGAATACATTTGTAGATACTGCAGACACCTAAGTTTAAATAAACAAAACCCCAATATTTGGTCTTATAAGGGGTTGATCCAGATTATACTAGCATCCACAAAACTAGGTTTTTCTTAAGAATACTTACTCCTGGGGCTCATATACCCACCATTCAACAGCTGTCAACTTGATTACCTACTGTAGCAAGTCCAAATGTTTATGTTGGTTGCCCCTGTTGTTTATATAATAACATTGTGTCTCTCCTCCTAGTATACACACTAGTAGCCATGAAGTTAATGGGCTATTTCCATTGATCTCAGGAAATGTTAGCCAAAGCTCTGTAAAAAATGCATGAGATCCTGCTACAAGTCAAGCCTGAGACATGCTCATGACAATCTTTCCTTTGTCTCCATTTTGAGATGCTAACTCATTGGTCTGCTCTCCCCTTGAACTCCTGAGAGTTCAAAGAAGCTACTTCAGCTCTTTCCATATGCTGTTTATGGCTTGTCCTGTTTGGAACTGGAAAGCATTCAGATGTGTTGATTATTTACAGGGAATGAGTGAGGTGAACTGATTGTTGTAGTCCATCTCTCCCAAAACTAGGGGACACATTATTTTTTGGAACTAGGTTTTGCTAAGAAGCCAAAGATTAATTGGTTATGGAGACTAAATTATCCTTTTGCTTTATAATTTATTAGGAAACTTCATGGCATTGTAACCAGAGGCTGTTAGAAGCCTTCCTGATGATGAATAATTATGACATGATGAGACATGTCTGAGGAGGAATTTTTGAAATCACTCTAATGCGAGTAAATAAAATAGAGACTTAATATTACAGGTAAAATACATACACTCACAAAGCTGCAAATGAAGATTAGCATATACTTTTGTGGTTGGTTTTTGGTTTATTTTTTAATTGTGCAGTTGCTGGAATTTTTCCAAAGTAGTAGCATAAGAGGGGGTATTTTGTATCTTATTAACTCTCTGCTAATTGTAGCTTATTTGCAGCCACTTTAAAAGAAAATTCCCATCAGGGCAATACTCTATTTCAGTTTTCTTCATAAAGGAGTGGTATGGAATTTCTCCCTGGTAATTCCTATCTCAGTGCCATTCTTTTTCTTCTGATTCTCAATGAGCCTGATAGTTGTCTATGTAGAATTTGCAGTATTTGACTCTGAAAATTTGTGTTTTACTCCCTGGACATGTTGGTATTTCACACCTACATGGGTATTTTCTGCTTTCTGTGCATTCTCTGCAACTGCAAATCCCAAATGCAGTTAAAAGTTAGTGTTAGTGGATCTATGGGATGGATTCACTAAGGTTCTATGCCGTGTTGAGGAGCAGCCATTAGTGTAAAACTCACAGAAATGAGATAAAATTGTGAACACTTTATCCAAAAAACTCACCACCCCACAAAAAAAGTAAGAATACCTTGGTTAAGACAACTATAAAATTTGCACTTCCATCCAGCCACAACAGTAGAGTGTAATCAAAATGAAAATTTTTCTTCTTTTTCTCCTTTTACCCTCTTTGAAATAAAATATTTAGACTTGTGGCTTTCTGCAGGTTTTACTGATAATTCACATAAGCCAATGTCTGGGATCTGACTTTTAGATGTAGTGAGTACCTGTAACTCAAGTTTTAATTTGCAACAGGTATGAGAAATGCCTGCTCCTGCACAGGAGGCAGTGTAAGTCAGGAACTGCTTTGTAAAACCAGTGCTGTTGTCCTGGTAGTGATGGAAATAGTAATTCAGGGGACAGCTGTAATGAGAGTGCCATTTGCTTATAAAATGCAAAAAGGTGGAAACAATCATTACTCACTTGCAAAGAGGACTGTGATGGGGTGAGATAACCGCGTGTGTTTATTAACCTATTTTATTAATAATATTGCTGTGACCATAGTGTTTAAACTATCAATCCTCTATTAAGCCTGAGAGCAGACCGCCAAAGCTATGGGGGTCCTTCAAATCTTGAAAGGCATGTTTTGCAGGACAATATGCCCACTGGGGCACCTGGGCAGCTAATAATCTTCAAGTGGTCCACTCTAGGTCACCTAACCATATATCATGGCTGCCTTAACTCACCTCCTCAACAATAGCTTGACTACTTCCACCTGTAGTGGGTTTTTCAAGGAGCAACTTGCTGAACTTGAGAAATTTGATCTCATCTTGGCTTAATGGAAGTTTTGTCTCTGACACCCATGAGGCAGCACTGAGGTTTTGATGACGTGTGAGAAACAGCAACCTAACTGTATTGTCCACCTTTCTGGAATGGTCACCTAAAGAGAGCGTAGGAGCTCTTGACTCAGAGAGCAGGTATACAGTGAGAGAAGTGGCTGTTTCTTTGCATCTACTTTGCTGAGCACACTCTTCTAATGATTTCAGATGTAGAAACAATGTGTTTACCAACTGCAGAAATAAGTCCAAACCATTAATAGCTGCTCAGATTTTAGGCTGAATGCTTGGGGATCTCCTAAGCCTCTGCAAGTGTTTTCTGTGTCTGTCTGGCATAAGAAGCATGTAGTATTCTACCATTAATACTGTTACTGTAATCCTGTATGATTTGTCCATGTTCTACACAGCATTGTTCTGCTCCCTAAGGACTGGGCTTTGGCCAGTGTTGCATTCTCGTTAGTGAGGGATGGCTTGTGCATCTGGGTTTTACATCAGAAACACACTCTCTTGTTTGTGTGGAACCCATTCAGAAAAGTGACTGAACTGTTTTTCAAAAGTGGGATGCTGTAGTTTTATACCAATGGAGTGCCAAAAGACTTAGGTTTTTATGTCCTTGTTTCTGGTTGCAGGAAAAGACATTAATACAGAGCACATATGAAATTCTGCCTGTGTAATGAAGAATATTCTTTGACTACACTGTTTCAAGCGCAAACTACTGAACTTGCAAACACAAGTTGCATGGGAGATAAGCCAAGGTGATGAAGTCCAAGCAAGATGAGGAAGCACAGAGACTGTAAACACATTATCTTCTATTAAAGGAAACATATGTTGTAAAGATATAGGGTCTTGTCTTTTATTTTGGTAAGAATAAGTTGTTTTTTCACTGATACAGGTGGCAAATTTACCAAGGAAAACATCCGCCAGAGAGCAGAGGTAGGCCAGAACTCTTAACAAAAGCTTCATTATCTGTTGTTCTGTAAAGCAGAAGACTGAATGTTGGTCTCCTGAAGTTACTGGCAAAACTAGCTTTTTCAATGGCCTAGGAGTTTATCCCAGGTGTTTTGCTACCATAGTGACAGTCTTCTTCTCATGTGTAGGGAGCATTTGGTTTCAATTAAGAACTGCTCTGATTAGGGTGCAGTTTTTGGAACCAAATGACAGTTACAGTTGAATGAATTAAATGCAAGTGTTATGAAAAGTATTTCTCAGTACACCTTTTAGATGTAGACTAATGCTTGGCAGAATACTGCAGGAATCACTGCAATGCTAACAGGTCACAGTAAATACAGCAGAAGTATATATGATACAGATCAGTTTTGCCTTCAGAAACTTACGTCTTCTAAGCCCAGAGAGCTCAGTGAGCACACTAAGAGGAACCAAAATGGATGTATAAACTCATATACCTGTACCAACTGGGTGTAGGGCAAATGCTGAATACATACACTCCTAGAACAGTCCTTTTGTTATAAAACTATGCCAGGTATCATCCATGGCAGATATCCCTGTAGTTTCCTTCATGAAGTGACTGCAGACAAAAGAAAATTGTTTTGACCTCATTCTGTGGGGGAATAGCCTAAGTTCTTATTTCTTTGTGTGCTGATTCAACAAGAACTAGTAATTTGTGTTGATCTTTCTCCTTACTGCTTTTCAGAACAAGGATATCCTGAACTAATTTATTCTCTTCATTTGCAACATTGATGGCTGGTATTGAGAGTAAAACAAGGAAGCTGGAAAAATTTGAGGGAAACTGGTATCTTTGATACATTTCTAGCAATGCCTTTCATGAGAATTTTAGTTCTTTGTGAATTTGAAAAGAGAGGTGATAAACCAGGTAAGTATAATGAAAACTTGATATAAAATTGAAAAATTTAATTTAGAGATGATCATTTAGACTAATATATTTTAAGTTATTGTATTAATTCAGATTTAGTGTCATGTCTAACTCTTATTAATTATACATAAAACTGAGATCCTACAGCATGACCATCAAGTTGTAAAGCCTATGGAAAGTGAAATTTACACTGATGCTGTTCAATTCAGCGAATGCAAGCTGCAGATGATGCGAAAATGAATTTTTAAGGCAACACAGACACATCCTAGAATCACAGAATATTCTAATTTGGAAGGAACCCACAAGGATCTTAGAGTCCAACTCCTAAGTGAATGGTCTATATGGGGATTAAACCCAAAACCTTGGTGTTATTAGCACCATGCTCCCACTGAGTTAATCATGTTTGCATCACCCTTTTTTAATTATTATGGTCAAGGTATAAACTGGGAAATTATTTTTGGAGGGGCAGTTTTTGTGAAGCAAATGAGTCTCATTGACAGATCTGGTTAAGATGATGATCTGATAGATTACTTAGATTCCCAATTTGCAGATGCCACTTGTGATTTTCCATTGCAGTTACTGGGAACTGATTTTTAATTCTTTGTTGCTGTTTGAGGCAGATAGTTTTATTTGTTTCACATTTTAAATAAAACAGATATATTTTTGAATATGTTTACTGCATCAGCTATGAAGTCATTGAAATGGTAACAGTGCTAGTAAGCATTCTGAAGTACCAAAACCAAAAAAAAATATTTTGATAGATAGATCAATAGAGTTTTTGAAGCTCAAAAGCATCTATTTGATTCAAATAATAAGATGTGTGACTGTGATATCATTAAAACAAATATCCCAAATGAGCCATCCCTCAGCCTTCATACCAAAGGGGTGACATCATTTCTGCATATTGTATTGATAGTTTTTGTCATTCAGTACAGAGGTCAGACAAGTAAGCTGGGAAAGCAAGCTGTGTTCCAAAAGGCCACACCAAGTCCCAGCACGAGCTTTTTATCTTCTTTGAATGTAAGATCATAAGAAATTAACTTTTATTCTGTTTTGGCCATCTGTGTTTACTGTAGCTAAGGGACCTATTGCTTTTCTATTTGGATTCTATTTATTTAAAAGCAAAATGAGAACAGAAGAGCATATGGGAAAATTCCTAATAAGGCCAACTTGACAAAAGTAGTCTCTACATTGCCACCCCACATGGTGGTAGCTTCAGAGCAGACTGCTGATTGTTTGCCTGGCTAATTTTATACTGTGCTTCCTACTTTAGGGTATGGCTCCTACAGAATCAGTCTCATTCTTTAGATGTTGTGGAAAATGGCATTTGCACTTGTCAGTGATAGTTGAGTGCATACACTGAAGAAAATAAACACAAACATTGCTTGCATTGTCTCTTCCTTCCTCTATTATGTATGCTAAACTTTTGCTATTGTTGTTTTTTTGCTTACAGAGATACCACGAATACCACTGGAAATTGTGTCTTCCAGTTCCTTCCTTGAAGGAAGGACAAGGAATCAGTTTTTTATTTTTATGATTTTAATAGTGGAAGAGTACCAAGTCACGACTCTGAAACTTGTTCTACTATGAAAATAGCCCTGCTGAGAACATAGCATGGCTTTGTTTTGCTATTCCACAGGAAAAAATCAAGAAGCTGATGAGCAAATGGAAAAATATGTTGGAAAAAGGGGGTTTTTCTTCTAAAATTTTGCGCATTTATCATCAGAATCATTTGCCAAAGGTAGATGTCTTCTGTTCTGTCCTAAAACAGCCTGTTCACTGAACAAGACATAACAGTAGAGCTAAATGCTGTTTGCTTTTATCATAATAGCAGCAGAATGGATGTGACAGTGCCTGTATTACTGTTTGCAGAGAAATGTATGCAAATTCAGGCTCACACTGCTTGCCAGACACAGAATATTCCCTGTATGGAGAGAGAAATTAGTTTCCATTTTTATGTAAATTTTCCTGCTTCTTGCCTGTAGAGCTCTTCTGTCATATTTGGAGGTGCTGCACGTCAAGGACTGGAGGGGTTTTGCATTATTTCCAGAAATCCTGCTGAGATATGAGGGGATATGTAAAGCAGCCAGAGAGGCAAATTAATGCTATTTCTTTCTTCCTTCTTTGTATTTCATCATTGATTGAAGACACAATGTGGGAAAAGAGATTTTGACATCTCCTGTTGAAATATTGCATTTTTCAGACCACTGTTATGCATATAGCTTTGTATGTAAATGTGTTCATTGTTTTGTCGAGAAGACACAAAAACTCCAGCAGAGCCATCTCAGATTGCACTGTGTGGTACAGACTGCGAGGGAATGATGAACTAAAGTTGTTGTGTTCAACATGGAATAAATTCTTCGCCATTGGAACATTTTATTTTTGGAAGTGGTAGAAGAGAGACGAGGAAAATAGGGCATGGATAGAAAGTGTGGCTTTGAAAACTCTATCAGAAGGATTTCCTGTTTATCTTACAGCTCATCTGTTGAAACACTGTCCTGGGATGAGAGTTTATGTTTCCTCTTCTACTGAAGTGATTCTCCTCAGGGATGCCATCCCCTCCTAATGTTCCAGAGATGAGGGTCCTTCTCAGGCTGTGGCAGATTCCTGGGTCCTGCCTACTGGAACTGCCCCATCAGCACTGAGCAAGTAGGACCTCAGCTTTTGCCCGCTCTCATGGGAAGCTGGATTGTCAGGTTCTATGTTGCACATCCTACTTTGGATGGAGTATAGTCCAAAAATTCATATAACCGTGCTATGTACACCTGTGGTCTGAGCTCTCTCTTGAAATTTAGAAATACATGTTCAAGTGGTCTCAAGGAGAAGGAAGAACTAAACTGAGGTATGCAGTACCTAGGAGACATCCTCAAGTCAGTGGGGAGAAAGAAGCCATGTGCAGTAATATGGTCCCACGATATTCCCTGACTAATGTTAAATGGGAGACCTGGAACGGGAATCTAGAACAGTTTTTTTCCTGCATGAATTTACCATGTGAAAGCAACTATTGAGTATCATACCTCTAGTTTAATGAAGCTTTGGATTTATAATATCATGGAGACTTTTAGCCTATGTTCGTCTTGGACTAAAATGTTTCTATAGCCCCCCAAATATTTGGGAGCGGAAAATATGATTATGTGTGCCTGTCTTCCTGAAAAAAAACCCAAGAACCCTTGCTTCTAGCTCTTCTACTTTTGTTGCTGTAACTCTCTTGTTATTTTTAACAAGCCTCGAGCACTTTTGGGGTGAGGTGGGCATGGGGAAAGTATTCATTTGGCTCTTCTGTCCACAGAATTTTTAAAAAAGCTTCTTTCCTACTTTTAGAAGATATTTATAAGTTGCCCATATAGTATGCGAACCCGTGAATAGCATCACAAGATGAATATTTCAGTGCAACACAGAATTCCTCACCTTTATTTGCATCTTCTTTTCTTGGCAGGTTTCCAACAAATACATGACACTTAAGTATGTCATTCATGAAATTTATATCCTGGCTGTATTTTTGTTGAGTCTTTTTTTTCCTTGTCTATTTTTTTCCTTGTCTATTATTAGTGAATAAACAAATTTTGCTTTCTTAAACAAGATCTACTACAGTAGAATTCTAAGATAGTTTCTATTGATGAAAACTCCCCAGGTGATTGTCAGACTATACTAGAAACCACTCATCAATACTGTCCCTTTGTTAAATGTCTGGATTTCAACAGAGGTGCTTTATGGAGACCACTTCAATGGCATCTGGCATTTTCATTTCTAAAAAAATTGAATGCTGGAAGACGAATAATATCTATAACATTAATTCTAAATTACATAACACTTAAACAGTGTAATTAAAATGTTACCTGAGACCTTATAATTCTGTCCACTATATTTTTGTTCTTACAATCTTTCTTAATTAAGAAGTCTATTTGGTAAGTATATTTTTAATCCCTCCACAATTTCATATTGTTGTTTTTCTAAATTTTTTCTGAATGTAAAAATAGACATAGAAACCATCCACCATGTGGTTACTTTATATAAAGCTAGATTTTTTTAAAATCTTGGGGTTTGGCAAAAAGTGTGGTCCACTTCACTCCTTATCACCCTTCTTCTTATTGACATAATTACCATGAATTACATTTTTCTGCAATTTCAAATTATGATTTCCTCCTGGCCATATTGATTGGGGTTTTTTTTGTTGGTGGGATATTTTTTTCAGTTGGTTGGTTTTATGGTTTTCTGGTAGGTTGAACTTTGTGTGATAGAGTAGAAATGGCAGACTGTCCACCATTCCACAGAAAATGGCTCAGCATATGTGGGAGATCTTAGGGTTCGTGTCCTCATTACATGTTCTCTCTTCTGAATTCTTTTCTATTTTTCACTGCAATCTATTTTTCATTGGCTTTTCTCTCATTAATACCATAAAAAGGTCAAATTGAACTTTTCATCTCATCCGGTTTTAGTTTTGGCTTTTTGTTTGTGGTTTATTTTTTGGTGAGGTCAAAATTAGGCAAAAAGAATTTGTCTACCCTTCACTGAAAACCTCCTTTTAATGTCTACACTGATAACACTGGGATGAAAAAATAGGTGGGGGAGAGTTTTAATCTTTAAAGTGCATTATCAAGTACAACAAGAACGGTGAAATGTGGAAATAAACAGAAAAGCAAGAGGAGTTTCTTGTCAATAGTTTCTGGTAACTGGAAAATTGTCAGAGCCCAGAAAGGCCATAAAGACTTCATTGTGTCTTTCAATCAAGTTTTAGAGCCAGATAGTTACAAGGCAAATTCATTCTCAATATACAGCCTCTGGAACGATGACCATAGCATTCAATTAATCAGATGTAACCAAAATGTCAAGATCCTCATAAAGAAATCTTTCACTCATCTGGGTTATTATATCAAGAGAATTTTTTTTTTTTTGGGCTGATAAATATAGGGCATGAAAGTAATTGACTTATTTATAGTTTCTTATTTTGTAGTGATAGTGCTTGCCATCCCTCCCATGCGGCTGCAGAGCTCCTTAGATAGGAAAGACATAGACTGAGTAATCATAATTGCTACTAAAAAGGAGAAACACAAAAGGGCTGGATTCAAAACAAGATCCAGCTCTGGTGCCCCACACTATCTGTGTAATATGTTACTGTTATTTCTTTTAAATGTAATATTGAAATCCATTTAAGCTCAGATGTTGTCACTGGAAACTCATAAATACACCAGTTTAAGCAGTCCCACACTGGTTGAGCATCCCATTAGCCTGTCTCAGACAATGGCCAGCACCAACAGCTCAGGGGAAAGAGCTTAAGAAACACAACAATGATTTGTTCCTCTTTCCTTTCTTCTAGTGATCAGTGCTGCAGGCGTTTCCTCCTCTTGATATCACATTTGGGCCATTGTTTAGTTATCCTCGATGGACCTTTCTCCAATTGACTTGCCTGATCCCATTTTGAACCTGCTAATATTTTTCACATTCAAATTTAATTTAGCTTTGAGTCATACAGCTCAATATTTTGTTGTGTGGAAAACTGTTCCCTTTTGTTTTAACTGTTTTTAAACCTGTCATTGGATAAATTATTTTGTTTATATGGCAAGGAATAGTGAACAGGTGTTCCTTATTCATCCTCTCTGTCCTAGTTATGATTTTATAAACCTCCTCTGCCCCTACACAGGCCATCCTGATCTGAAGAAAGCAGGCCTGTTTTGCTTAAGCAGGTGCTGAGCCATACTTGCAGCCACTCTTGTCCCCTTTCAGGGTACTCCAAGTTCTACTTCATCCTTTCAGAGGGAGCCTCATCAGACTTAAAACAACATACTTGCCAGATGTGGAAAATGTGTTACAATGGAAGCACTCCAGGACATAAAAAAATAGGATTTGTGGTTTGTCTATAGATTTAATGAGTAACTGGTTTGGGAGTTTGGTTAGTTTTATCTTGAATAGAAGGGTGATTTTTTTCATCTCTCTTTCAAAATAAGTTCAAGCTGCTTTACATTTGGACTAAGCAAGCTAGAACTTGTTCCAGAATAAGGATGTTCACTCATAGAGGCATTCTGAAGTAGCTAACTATTTAAAAATTTCTCCCTATTCTGTTATACATCAATTTGCACCCATCAACAAGCCCTCAGTCTCAGAACTTTCTGCATTTCTTTCACAGGAGCACTATGTGGATTAATTAATGCACACTGTTGGTTGAATCTAATTAGTGACAAAATTTAATTACCTTCAACACTAGTTGACTCTTATCCACACATGTGCAAACCATAATTTCCCATTCCTTTGGGATACATTTCTCATATGGGCCACACATGTTTCATAAATTGCAATGTGTCAGAGGTTTTCCTTATTCTGGGAAATTTGTATGGTCTGCAAACCAGAGACACAAGCAAGAGTTCAAAAGGCTTCAGTAGAATACAGTCTGGTCTAGCACAGTAGATACACAGGTCAATAAACATCCAACTAGTGTACCTAAGTTTATACTAACTACTGTGTGTGCTATTTAGACAGAGCTGAGAGATGAATTGCCCTATAGTCTCACTCTTTTGAAGCATGAATATTGTTCACAGTTTTAACTCAGAAGAAGACAACTATTGTCCATTCAGTCCTGCATGAATCTGCAATGGAACAGTTAAATGGAAAATCCCACAGGTATTTCTAGCAATCAATATTTATGAGAAAACTATATCATTGGAATCAAAATTGTCATTGAAACAGAACTTTTTCTTAAGCCCAATGCCTAGTATGCATTTTAAATTCATTGGAATGTTTTTTTTTCCACAGCTTGATGGGATTGACTCTTGACCAATAACAGTTAAAGTCTCTACAAGATAAGATAGTGGAGCTCTTACTCGGCTCAAGGCATTGAGGAAACAAGAGAGATCTACATGACAGCAAGCCAGGACAGCCTCAAGGGACCTGGATTTGAGTTCTGATATTGCTGATGACCTGTATTATAGATGTGGTAATTTTTCACTTGTGATTTTATCTGGTTTTCTCAGCTGTAATGTATTTGCAGAAGACAATTTTTGCTACATATTTGTAGTCAAACACAATGCAAACCTAATAACACAGGGATTTCCTAAACTTTCCTGCAGAATATCTTTACACACTTTGTAATTTCATGAAGTTATTAAAAATTAGTTAGCTGAAGTATAGAGGAAGTGTCTTTTTTAGTAGAGGATGTGAGTCCATACTCTTTGAGTCTTGTCATATTGTTTCTTACTGAGCAGTGGTTCTTTGCACAGCTGCTCAACCTAGTGACTCAGATTCCAAGATACAAGAGTCTTGTTCTTGCCCATGCATGTGCCATCCGGTCCTTTCCTATTGATTCATTTCCAGGCTGAGGGCAGTCTAAGTTACTGGCCCAGCAGGATAAATTACTCAGGAGAAGAGCTGGGCAGTCTTCAACTTCAACTTTGGTGGCCACCATAGGACGCCAGGTTTGCTTGGTCATTCAAGGAGCTGCAGCTTAATAAACTACTAAAGTGTCTCCAGTTGTGTATTGGTGGCCTAGAAGATGCTAAAACTCTTGGCTGGCCCCATTTCTTTATGAAGTATGCAGTATTTTATATATGCAGAATACTTTATGAAGTATTCTTTCATGCAGTATCATCACTTACTTCATTTACCAGAGGCTTTAATTCAAATGCTGTGTCCCCAATATATCTTTGCTAACAATGACAAAGATTAGTAAACATACTTTACTGTTGGAGTGATGACTGTCTTCTGTAGGGAGGGAGCAATCTGTTTGGGCATTCTAGGAAACTGCTTTCATTTCATCAACAGACTTTGTTTTGCATAGCTGCATAAAATGAGATAAAGTTAAATAATGGTCAGATTTAAGGTTACTACTGAGGATTTAAACTTTTCAGCTACAAGAGGAAAAGTCTTACATTTTTTTCATCACAACCTCTGTCAAAAATGTTTGAATCTGCCTAGAAATAATTACTGTTTCCTAACCCAGTAAGATCTTCCAACAAATAAAAAGAGCTGCCTGAAGTTCTGACACCATGCAGATCTGTTTTGTTATTTGTTTGTCTTGGTAAACCAGGTGTTTTGTTACAATAGGATACATATTTTGACTTTTGAAATGCAGCAAGGAGTGCAGGAAATTATATGTGCTGACAAATGAATTCTGAACTTTTGTTAGGAGGAAACAATTTCAGAGCCTCCACTAGGAAATCTCCACCCATCTTGTTATATGGTGTTTTAACCGCTAGCTGTTTAATGACTTAAGTGTTATGAAGGACATGTAAGTTTTCTCTCACAATAGATTCTTATACTCAACCCTGCTTGTACACAAAATTTAATGGATTTCACTAAATAAAAATCACTTTGGTAAATGTTTTGGGAAAAAAAAAACACTATTGTATTTAACTTCATAAATGTCAAGTTCTGTGTTCTTTCATCATAAAAAACTCTTCTCCCACTATGTAACAGAAGCACTGCTTTTAACTGAAGCTGCAAAGCAATGATGATGATTTCCATATAGCATGTGATTCTCTCCCTGTAGCATCTTGTGATAAGGAGAGGGTCTTTCTCAAACAGGCTTAACATATGTTCTTACTATCTGTTTTTCTTGAAATAATTTAAAGACGAAGGACAAGGAACAGTGGAACGGAAGGTTTGCTCTTGGGGCTGAGGGATGGTCAGGAAGGTCAGTGTCTCAGGGCTGGGATTTCCCATCCATGCTGCATACACTTGGCTGGGCCACTGACCATTGTTTCGAGTGATATGCTGTGCTGGCTCCCACGCAAGGTGATTTTTTTCTATGTCACATTTACAGAACAAGCTCTTCTCACAATATCTGGCTCATTGTGGCTTCTGTGAATGCAGGGGACATTCCTGGCATATTCCAGGACCAGGACATTTGAAGGCCCCTCAGTGACTGAAAATGGGACTGAACCTTTCTTGAAGGTACATGAACTGGGAATCTGAGAGTAAAATTTACTTTCCACTGGGGGAAAAAAAAACTGTGATGTCTTGGCTTTCTGCACTTGGTCTTTTCTTTAGGGCAATGTATATTGTACACATTTGTGTCATGATGCACTAAAAGTATGGAGTGATAGTGTCTGACATGGAGCTGTTGTTCCTTCAATTTTTCCTTATTCTGGAGTTTTTGATTTTTAAGGAAGCTGTAGCAATCAGGGCAGCTGATTCTAACGTTAGACTGTGAAAAAGAAAGAGGAATGCATCGAGTGTTTTGGGACTGAGCCTTCTAGGGAAGAAATGTTAACTTCATTAACCAATCTCCTTCTATTACAGCACTGACTTTGTCTCTTTGACTTTGGTATATTCTTCGCTATACTCCAAGGAGAGAAACCTGTAAGACAGGAAAGAAAACAATAGAATAATGGATAAACAGTCTAACCCTTTTGGCTTTAAAACATCATGGTTTATTTAATCTCCTCTCTATCTGCTCTCTCTCTCTCCTCACATGTCAGAGAAACTCTCAGGGTCACATATGTCATCTGGTTTTGGGGAGTTAATCTCCTAGGACAAGGAGGTAAAATATATAAACTATAATACACTGATCAATATAATGGTTGACTGGTGAAGTTCAATTAATTAATTAAAATTATTAAAACTAGAATCGTTTTCTTTATTGTAAGAATGTTACTTCCATGGAACATAGACGTCTCCTTATATAAAGGTGGGGTTGCCTCTTGACTTGTTTCCTACTTCCAGGTTTCCTTTTTAACCATAGCAGGAAGACTGGGATTGTGACAAGAGGAAGGGGAAACACAGAACAGTTAGTAGCAGTAAGTTTTCTCATGTTTAGAAATAGCCTCTGTGTGCAAAAACAATTGTCAGCAGCTTTCAGCAATTTCAGGGATGGGTTTTGTTTTCTCAGACCTGACCACCCCCTGTTCATCAGTCTTTTCACAGCATCAGTCATGAGCCTGTGTCTCTCAGCATCCCCATGCTGAGCTGTCATTAATGAGCCTGCACTTTGGAAACTGCTTATGAGTCTGGTTATGGCACAGCTTAGGCAGCAGCAACCAGTTCTATTGCAGCTTATTCTGAGTAAAACTTTTCACTGTTCTGTATAAGAGGAAAGATAGAAATGTAAGTTCTTCCAGACCATTGGGAGAACCAATGGCAAGTTGCTGTCAGCCATTCCAGAGAAATAAGTAACACAGGGTCAAGTCTGATGTACACTCACTAGGAGTGGTGTGTATACTCTTATCTGGTGTCTGAAGTCAGATGTGACTTTTTAATTATTTTCATGCCTTATCAATATAAGCTACTGTGCAAGGTCACCAGTGGAGATCAGCATAGTTCTGGTGTGAAAACACACAGTTAAGATTTGAGACCAGTGCTCAAATTCCAGCCTCATTACACCATGACATTCTAAGTTACAATTTTCTGTCATTAAACCTCTTCTATGGGTGGTGAAAGCTGAACAGCAGTGAAGACTCAAACCATTGTGTCACATAGTGAACCATGCTACGCCAGGATAAAGTCAAACAATGGAAGAGTAAACACACCCAAATCCCATCTGTGCTGCAGTGTCCACCAGTGGGACTGCAACTGCACCAAGTCCTTTTATTTGAGGGCAAGGGACATACATCCTAAAGAATAGTATCATTTTATCACTTAGTTTATTATATCAGTCCAAAATGCTGTAGTGAGTGTCTAGATCAGTTATGCTTTTTCATAACTGCCATGTTTTATAGGGTAGTGCTAAAAGATCTTGCACTTTGGTTTATTACATTCAGAATCAGAATGACCTACACCCTTCTCAGTTTGGGTGCATAAATGTAACTGTTGGTGTCTGTTCATATTTCTTATGTTTCTTTGCAGAAGAATGGTTCTACTCCGCACAGTTCTGTCCTACATGAGGAACCATCAACGATTACATTGTGGTTATTACATATGAAAATGGAAGAAAACAACAGCTTCTTTCACTCAAATGTAAAGTAGAGGTGAAAGGAAAGGTTTAGTTGCAGTAACCTTTGCTGCTAATTGTGCTAATGGAGGTAAGGCGCTTGAGTGCAACTGCTTTTGCTTTCAAAGAGAGTGCCTCATCCTGTCTCCCTTTGGTGCTAGGGACTGGGTGGAAGGTTTGCTCTGTCTGCAGGGAATCTGTCTGCTTTCACTTGTAGTCAAAACACTGATGTACCACACCCAGACCCTGATGAGAGCTGTCTTCCTTCAGGGCTGCAGACCCCAGTGAGGTGTGGATGGAGTTCCTGAGTGTCAGGTGGGAGAGAGGTGAGAAAGGTTATACCCAACCTAAGCTGGTCTGTTACAAAGTTTTGGGCATGCTCTAACTTTGATTAATGAACTGTTCTGCCCCAAATATTTCTTGAATGTCTACATTACCATTTTCAATTGTGCTAACTCAAACAAACCAGCAATCAATTAACTAGAATTACAAAACTCTAGGCTAAACAAAGCCATCGTGAAGAAACTGGCTTTCAGCCCAGTATCTGCTGATGATGGGATATGAAACAGCCTATTGATTCTGCAGCTCTTGAATTCTTGTACAAAAGTAAAAACAATGCTATTTGCCTTTTCAATAGGGAAAGAAAAAAACCCCAACATTTTATTCAGTACCTCCACTTATAAAAGGCAAACTACATTACTGAGCCAATTTTTAGAAGGTTGTTCAGAAAGAAGTACTTTCAGCACATTAAGAAAACTTCAGCTTATAGTTATACAAACTCTAGAAGAAAGGCAAGAACACTAAATTTTACATTAGATTTATATGTCCACCTGTCAAAAATGCTGTGCAAACTTTTTGAGGTATTTTTATCTTTCATCAAGGATGCAATTTGAGAAGAAAAAACAACTCTTTCAAGTTTTTGTGCTGCTGATTGTCAAGTTTATTGCTAATACTATGATATTTAGTGCTTTTCATCTGGCTTCAGATGACAGAATGCTAAAATGTATGAAGATCTCAGCTCCTAGTATTCATGCTTTGGGGGAAAAGCTTGGAAACTTGAAACAAACACAGACAAATAGCTTAAATAAGAGGACAAGCAACAACAACTGAAAACATCACTTTCCTAAACCTCTTCCTTTTAATTAATTCTCTGCTCTGGAGGAGCAGTTTCGTGGTTTTTCAATATGTGAGGGTTGCCAATATAAAAAGCATGCCGTAATTGCAAAAGCAATAACCAGTCCAGCTGCATTCCCTGTGCAGAAACTGAGAGGGACAAGCCATAAATAGTGGTGTCACCGCCACTCTTTGCTTCAGTTAAAGAGTATTATTATTCTAAACACAAAACAAACTATTGCTTGGGCTCCAACCGAAAGTTTCAAAGCCTCATAAATCTGCCAGGTCAAAGCCAATTTTCACTGGAATTTTGGAAGGGAACTTCTTGAGAGAAATATCCAGTGCTAATTTGAATTTACTTTTACTACTCGTTTTAACAGCCTTGTCCAAACCCAAAGTGTTCTTCCAGTGGAAGAATACAAATTTTCCTCTGATTCACCTCATCCTATGTATGCCTATAGCTCAGCACTAGTCTACTACAGCAAACACAAGCAGAACATCTACAATGAGTATACAAGCTCAACCCGAAGCTGCTGAGAACTTTCTTTAGGCAGAGATTGATGTGATGAGTGACTGCATCTTAGCTGCTGATGGGCTTTAGGTAGAATATTGCTGTCTAAACTGTTATCTCCAAGGTCCCAGTCAAGGCAGGTCCTTTGCCTTCAGTGTAAACCTTTTTTAGGTTCAATAAAAAGTTTGGAAACTGCTTCCAATGAGGAGAGTTGCTGACTCCAAGACACAAAGAGGAAGGTTTTGATTACTTTTTTTAATAAAAAGGAAAAAATCCTTCCATGAGAGCTCAGCAGACATCTGAGGCAATTTTCAGAAAAGTCTATTCTAAAGGAAGGATGTGTGTCTGTGCTCGCTCTCTGATTGCCCTTCCAAGAATATTTTTTTTCCACAACCTTTTCTGCTTCGGAGTATCTTCCCAGGTGAAGAGGCCAGCCTTCCTGAAAGGGAGAGGGGGCAGGTCAGAAATTATGGCATTTTTCCTCCCTTTTTTTAACAAATTTCTCTTCTATCATTACCTTCCTGCTATAACATTTAATTGTCTTCATGCATTGTATTCTACACAGAAAACCTGTTTGCAGCACAGTGTTTTCTAGACTCAATACTTTATAATATACAGCGTTACAAGTTTGCTAATATAAGATGAGCAATATAAGATAAAATCAGAGGTCTCTTTCTTTCTAGGGATATTTATTCCATTTTCACGGTCATGAAATTATGTTCTTCTATTAAAAAAAAAAAATTTGCTCCAAGCATCAGTGGTAGAATAGATATGATTGGTCCAAGATCCCCACAAAGAACTTAGAAAATGAGAAAAGTGGCAAAAGGGTAGGTTGTAGAGTGAGAGAGATTAATCAAGATATTTGGTATTGTGAGAAAATTCTCTTTTTTTTTCCCCACTTGCTAAATCTTTTGCTCCAGACAGGAGCAACTGATTTTAACAAACATTTGGGGTTGTTTTGTGGACTATACAATAGGTTAAAGCATACACTCAGATAGTCAAAACTTGTGGTCTTGGGCCTAAAGAAAGGCAGCATAAAAGTGCGGGGGTTTTTTTTCAATGAAAAGAAAGTAGGTAGTAAAAACAACTACTTTACATAGTTCAAATGATTAAGGTAGAACAGAAAAATATTCTGCCTCTAACATGGATTTAAATAAAGATGTTTCTTTGCTTAACTTTGCTTAACTTTGCTTAACGGCTGTCAAAAGGGACATAATTCTGGAAAACATGCTGAAAAAGTTTTTTTTGGTATACCATGCATATCAGCTGCCTGGTAGACAAAGAAAGATTCTTTGTGACTCTCTTGCTTTTATACACAAAAACAAATAACTCTCTCTGCATCTATAGGCATTGCTTTCCAGTGAAACACTTTTATGTCATACCAGTCCACAAGATTCAGAAAAATAATTGTATTATTGCTGGCCATAATAACATGTTGTGATTAAAACATCTTCACTCAGCAGGTCAAAACCAAATATACAGGCTTGTGAGCATTATTTAGCTTTTTGCAGCTCTATTTTTGCTTGTCTGTTTTGCCCCAGATTGACCCTGCACTTCTGGACTTCTTGCTCTACCAGGATATCTCTTAACCTTATTAACATAGGCTCTTATTAAAGGGAGCTCCTTGCAGCAGTGTGTAACACTGACATGGTTGTCATGGAAAGCACAGCTGTGAGGACCTTCCTCCAGGAATGGCAAAACAGATAGTTACTAACTATCAAAGCAAATTTAGGCTTCAGACACAAGTACTTCTTGCTTTTTTTTATGCCTTGATATTGTGAAAGCTATAGTGGTGTCTTGTAGGTGAAAAGAAATATGCAGCTGGAGGGTGTCAGAGCTTTTTCCAGCAGTATCCTTGTCAATAAAACAGCCTGAAACATTGTTTATAGCCTTGGCAAAGCCACCATGGGCTGAATTAGTCACAGCAGTGAAGCTATCTGCTCACCAGTAGGGAATCTTCATATTACAAACTTTTTGTATAAACCTCATGAGGTTTAATAGGAATTACTTTATATAGCAGTAAAAGCTATAGATTTTTACAGACCGTAGAGCTTGTTTTTACTTGTTCCAACACTTTGCAAAACTAAGGTGTGTTCCTCTGGCTCCTAGGCTCTTCTCTCTTAGCTTTCTCCCAGATGCTACTGCTAAATGTTCAGCGTGCTTGGATGAGTCTGGAGACTTGGCTGGAAGGCAATGGAAGTCTGGGGCTCAGGAATATTGCTGCCTTTCACTGTCTCTCAGTGAACTTCCCAGAGTGACTGCATGTCTTTTTTAGCCAGTAGTGTGGTTATGATCCCATCAAATAATTGAGCAAGAATGCAATTCTCTGGTAGTTTACAAATCTTTAGGAAGACTGGTACTTTCAATCTGTTTCAAATTTGTGGACCCCTGTAAAGTGAATCTACTGAAGCAAATTTTCTATTCTCTGTTATCTTTCCAGGTCTCCTAGTAATAAACCACATATTAAAGACCACTGATCTAGAGAAAGAGACCTCTCTTCCAGCTGAAATTTAAACAACTTTTACTCAAAGGTTCACAACATTCTCAACACCACTTAGATTGTAAATTTCGTGTTATAGGGACCTTTTCCTTCTTTTTTACAAACAGCACATTCAGTTCATTGGTCGCTGGGCTTTGTGCGTATTATTGCAGTATAAAAAATAATAAATGGCAATTTTATCTAGGGGGTCCTCAAAAATATCACTCTGTAAGAAAGTTCCTCATCAATGGATTTGGAATATTTGGAAATTATTACTGTTATATTCTGAGAAGCAGGATGTGTTTCATGATGGTTGGTAGACTAGAGGTATGAGGTAAACATTGTCATAGCTGACTGAGTTTTTGTTTGAGGGATGCACTCTAACTTGTACAGCTTTCATGAGAGAAGCCAAGACTGAAAGGAAACATGGGAGTTTCATGGAGCACAATTACAGTTGTTTATTCAATTATTAGCCAGTCCTGAAATGACTCACAACACAGCTGCTTAGATTTACAGGCAGTTAACAGACTTGTTTGTTGGCTTTTTTGTTCAGTGATGTAGTGGGACACTGTCTTGGGGCAGATGTACCACAAAGTTGAAGGCTTGAGGAAACAGAACAGACTTTTCTCTCTTTCTTGCATCAGCTGCTTTGTCAATGGCTGTGAGAAAGATACCATGAAAGTGATTTTATCTGTCATATCTTGAGATAGCAGAGTAATCTAGTAACAGTATTCAGTGAAAGTTGGGCACTCTTGTCTCTGAGACACTGAAAATTCTGGGATTCTCCGATCAGCTATTTCCAAATGCTCCAATTTTGATGTGACTTTATGTGCTAACTCTTGCATCTGTAATAATAATACCATGTGCTGGCTGCTTGACTGGTGGAATTTTTTGCCAACAGTGGTAATTGACATTCAGTCCTGCCTCAGAATAATTTGGAACTGTTTTGGTTACATTAAGATTCAAATTTAATACTTTTTATATAGAGAATTGCTTTGTGAACAGAGACTGTCATATAAACAAGTGTCATGTCATGTCATGTCATATAAACAACTGCTGCAAACACATTATCATTTCTAAATGATGTTGTTTCTGATTTCAATTCAATGTTGTTCTCCTGTACTAGACTTCATTAAATAAAAAGAATTAACAACACTGACCATAACATCTTAGTATTTTTGGGTTTTCTTTTTTACTTTTCTTTGAATTTTCTTCTATTCTTCTTCCTTATTTCATTAGTTCACTGAGATATTTCTTCTCTTAATCTCCTTTGTCCAAGGCTGAGGTACCATATTTTTTCTTGCTTCTATTTAAAGTATTTTTTATTTTATACTGCTATATGCAACCATTAAAAAATCAAAAGCATCTATCCCTACTGTAGGTAGCAGGATTTTTAAAAACTGAGATTTTCTGTCTTTTTGTCAATGACATAGCTTCAGTTTAGGGCTTGCATCCTTCTTCTGCACAGGCACTGACCGAGGTCAATGCAAGTTCCCATTTGGACGTTAACAGCCTTCATTGTTACAAGTCCTGATAAAGCTTTAGACTTCCTTTTCCACTGCCCTGTCTGCACTCATGTAGACTATTATTGAATGAAACTACAGCGAGTTTGTTACATCTTTGTTCTGTCTTGATAGGATCTGAAATATCACCTTCTCTTGACAAGTCTGCAGTAGCTGAGAGTTAGTTTTGAGTGTTACTCAAACCTCCTGAGGGTTGTGATGAATTCTGCCCACAGCCCATGATCTGGTTGGCTTTTGCCACTCATAGAATTTACTAAGAGAGAGGAAAATATTTTGCTGTGGTAGTAGCTTAGGCCAGCACGGGATGCAGCTTTGATGAGGATTGGGATGGCTGAACAGTGGCCAAACATTTATCTGATAGGTGATTTGGACTGCGTGTTGCATTAGACAGTGATACAGCAAAGGAGATTACAGTCCTCTTAGCTCCTTGGAAATTTGCCCCTTGGCATCCTCTCTGATCCATCCCCACAGAACTGCCCTTGCAAACTGCCTGCTCTGGGGGCCTCACTCTCTGATGTGCAGCAAACCAAACTAAATGCAAGGAAGAACCCAGGGCCAGTTGTGTTTGAGAAAAGTACTCCAGGAACTAGATGGTGATCTTGGAAACGTTAGGGGCTGAATTTAGTTTATTGCCTAAAAAAAAAGGCATGTTATTACTCAGAGAGTAGTTTAAAACAATTAGTCTAATTATTGCAGAGCATTGTGCTTTAAAAGCTGCAGCTGAAAGTAGGGAACCACAAGATTTTCATGTAAGTAGTAAAAGTTTTTTTAATAACCTAGATGACTCAGAAGAAACCAGTGGTTTTATGTTTGAAGGAGCCTCCTTGAAGCTGGTGTCCCGTAATCAGATGAGCTCACCTGCCATCTGAGCAACCTGTATTGGCAGTGTTGAAAAGTAACTCTCAGTTTCTGCTTAAAGCAAGTCTAATATACTCCTTCTTGTGCTCTGAAGACCTTGGACTTGATCCTGGTTTTTTTTGTACACGTAGACTCATCACAAAGCATCCAGCAAGAAAAAAACCTTTTAAAGAGCATGATCTTGCAATCCCTAAATAAAACACAAAAGATGAAGGCCTCCTTGTGAAGTTTTAATACTCTTTTTGTGAATAATCAGGTTAAGCCAAAAAGAGGCAGCTGAATTTTGAGAAACAAGCACCTCCTGTGTGCCCAGTAAGGCTGTTTGCTGTGCAAGCAACTAAACTGAGAAGAGGAAGTGGGTGGGATCTTGCTCCAGCTTTATATTGAGCTGTTGACTGTCTTGCCCAGCGAAAATGGGGTAAACATCTTCCATCCTGGAGGGGTTGCAATGGTTCATCCTTAACTGGTGGCTTTGTGAGGAGGAGCATGGAACTAGTGGGCACTTTCTTCTAGAGCAAGATGGCTGAAGGCAAAAGTTTGAAATTAACAGCTCAGTTCCAGCTTTATAACCTAAAATACTCCAAAGAAAATTTAATTGGGAAGAAGATGAGCCGTTGTAAGAATGAAACATGTTTTTTGTTTGCAAGGCTGTGGATGCAAATGTTTTCAGAAATAATACAGAAGAAAAACTTTCTGGAGAACAGATGGGAAATATAGACAACTATTATTTATCGCAATGAAAAAAGCATCATGGTGGAGAGGTTGTGCTTAAGACCCAAGACTTGTAAGGAATTTGAGACCTCTGCTGACAACATAATTGCACTAGCTTTTGAATTTAGCAGAAGCATATTTCATGAAAACTGCAGCTGGTCTCTGTGCTTTTTAAGTGAAATACACTTGTATTTGTGGAAGATCCAAGTAGCGCTGCTATGTGGAAAAGCAAATCATCTCAAAGATGTTTACTTCTACATGGAAATATTCCAGACAAAGGAGTCAAACCCTCCCCCTAGGAAGATTAAGTTCAGTCAATTCTTAAGTTCTATACAATATTTTGTTCTTTTCTTATGTTGACAGTCTTCATACTTGTAACCACTAAACTTCATCCTCTTATTCCCATTCTTTATGCACACTATTTGTTTCCCAAGGCAAGAGGCATGCAAAGTCATCTTGTATTTAAAGTACTTCCACTTAAACTTTACAGTAAGATTGGGAGTAAGATATTTTGAACTTTGTGATTAAATGTTTTAGCAGCTAGCGCTGTAAAGACTTCAATATGCTTCCAGGTTTTTTTGTCACACAGCTATCTCATCAACTTGGAGGCAACTGAATACCTACAGGATACAGGCATAAAGTAGGTATGATAGCATTTTATTTGATATTAATGATTTTACTGGAGCATGTAATTACTGAAATGGCATTAGTGTACATGAAAGTGTGTTCTATGAAACAAGAGCACAGCTCTAAAAACACCCTACACTTAATAATATTGCTTTGCAAAGCAAGTAAGTACACCTGTGCCTGACAATTAAATTGTATTGTGGGTAGAAAAAATAACCTGGACACAAGGCAAGGAGCACATTGCATTTTATTTATTTATTATTATTACTATTACTATTATTACTATTATTTCTGGTAACTGGGGAGTGCCCAGGTAAACATTATATCTATTTTTCCTGCTTTACGCCCTTGTGCATGGTATGGATGATGCAGTTTTCTTCTACAGATCCTCCCCCTCTCCAAACAATCAATTCTGGGATGTGTCTTTGTCTTTTAAGTGTGTGTGGGGTGTGTCTTTACAAGTGGCAGTTTTCTGTTATTGTAGGGACAGGCTTTTCCCCCCTGAGATTCTAACTCTGAACAGATAAACTTGTGCTTCTTTGCAAGTGAATGCTGGAATTCACCATCAGTCAGCAAAACTGAAGTGACAGTGATTTCTGTACATTTAAAGGCACTGGTTACAGTGTTGCTGAGTCACAGCCTGAATGAGGAAAACATTACCACAATGACTGGCGCAGCTCAGAGCTGGTGATGTAAAGAAGTGCTATCTGTGTTCTCAGTGATATCTGAGAACATATGCATATGTACAAGCTTATTGGTAGATCAGTGATATAAACAGACTTCCTAGAAGGAAAAAAATGTTAGGTTATAGATGCCTGACCTAGTAAGCAAATCACTTTCAAGTAGTACATGAAGGGAAGTCATGACCACCATTGTGAAAGACACCAACTCATTACTGGTGCAAGTTTCTGATTGCCAGGACAGCAGGAGGGATTGAGATGAAGAGCTGGCAGGTGGAGCTGGATCCCACCTTATGTATGGGGGAAGGCAGGGATCCTGCAGTGTGAGAGTATGAGAGATGCTGTGAGAGTGAGTAGAAAAAGATGCATCTAGAAAAAGGTGGAGCTGGGGGGAACAAAGGCTTCTTGCCTGTGCACAGGAGCGCTGCTGAGGGCAACTGACAACAACTGGTGTTCCCCTCTGTGCCCCTGGCCTTCTGGTGCACAAGCAAAACCCAGGAGAAAGGTTCACCTGCCTGCAGCTTCCTTGTCACTCGTGCCCTTTTACCAATAGTCAGGTGAATTACCTTCAAAGACAGGAGTTCCCACAATATTTCCATGTATCTAATTCCTCCAAAAATGGGTGGTTCTTCAGATACACTATTTTGTGTTACAGTGTTGTAAAGCTTGACCTTTAAACCTCCCTCATTCTTTCTGCAACAATGATCCTGCATTATCAGTCAGTCGCCTTAAAACTCAGGGTATTTTGTCAGTCCACTGTAATGTTATTTTTAGCACAAGCAAACAGAAACCAGACAGACTCATGATCAGTCCTTTGGGGAAATGGAGGTAAAAGGATGAAGACAGAGGAAGAGACTTCTCCTCTTGAAGATTTTTCCTGTTAGTCACAGCACTGAGGAAAAACAAACTCCATATGGAACAGATCATGTAAGGCCTTTAAAACATATTTGGAGAGACTGTACAGTTTCTTAAAGGAACTTGGAATAGTCTGTGGTTTGGGGGTTTTGCTGTATTTCCCATTTGGGGACGTGTGTGCATTTTCATTTGTTTTAATCTGGATCGAGTTAAATGCATAGTTTGTTTTATTACCATCTTTCAAAGATCTATTCATAAAAGAAAAACATTCCCTGATTCCCCAAATGGGAAAGAGTTACAAATGCTTCTCTCCCAGTAGTTTCATCAGAGAAGTTTTGCTGCTTTTTTTTTTTGCTTTTTGTTTATTATTATTTTGCAGCTTTTTTTTTCTATTGACTTGCAAATGAAGGCTAACTTTTTGTTCCCAGCCCAAGGCCAGAGTGTAGTGTGCTGAGGCAAGGATGTGTGCTCAGCTGGATGCTGAATTCAGATATGCAATGTAGTATGTATGCACCTATGTATGTATGTATGTATGTATGCACTGCTATGTTGTGCAGAAGATCACAACCAGTGGGCTGATTTTAGTGAAGCTATTAAATCTCATCTGAAATTGTCCTTTTTCCACTTGCTTCCCTGTCAAGCAACTTTGTAGAATACCATTCCAGAGTATTAACTGTGGACTCCACCGTTCTGCAATCTGCCTTTCCTGCCTGATAGGACAGTGATGGCTCACAAGGAAATAGGAAAGGAGTGAGATTTACCCCTTGGTGATAAGGTTCTTCACACAGAGGGTGTTTGGGCACTGGAACAGACTCCCCAGGGAAGTGGTCACAGCACCAGCCTGACAGAGTTCAAGGAGCATTTGGACAATGCTCTCAGGCACAGGGTGGGATTCCTGGGGCTGTGCTCTGCAGGGCCAGGACCTGATGATCATTGACAGCCCCTTCCAACTCAGAATATTCTGTGATTCCATGATAACTATGCTGTAATTCTGCAATGTCAATAAATGTTTTGTGCAAGAATAGCTGTTATTAAAACATTTGAGGTATTCTTTTTTCTTGAAAAGGTAACATATTGAACATTTATTGAACATTTAATGAACACAAACTTTTGTTTTGAAATGTGGCCAAAATGAATTCATAAATCCTGTGATCTTTTAAAAATCAGCACTGGTCTGAAGAATATTCAGTGTGCATGTTGGGAAAGAGCTCTGAGCTTCTGAATCAATGACAGAGAAACAGACCCTGACCAAGGTGTTTTGGTGGTTTTGTTTGGGTTTTTTTGTTTGTTTGTTTTTGGTGTTTGGTTTGGGTTTGTTGTTTTTTTTTTTGATTCCAGTGAGAACAGGTAAGATGAGGGGAAACACTGAAAATTCCTGCTTTTCTGAATTACTGCTGTAATTACTTGTTTTGACATCTGAAAAGTGTGAGCTGTTCTAACCTCCCAATTTTCCTTGCATTCCACATGCTGTATATTGGCATGAGTAGAGTGAGAAACTTATAGAATAAAAGCAATACTGAATGTGAAATACAGAATGAGGTTTTACAGGAAACCAGAGATTTTGTTAGGGCTCGGAGGAATAAGGAGCACTGAACAAGTATGAAGAATTCAGACTTTATTTAAGCCATTTCTTCTCTTTTGTGTATGTCTTTTTAATTTATTCTTTTTTAATGTTGTGTAACTTTAAACTCACCTTTCCAAAGAAGATGACCCAGAAACCTACAACGAGGCAGGTGTAGTCTCTATCTACAACCTCTTGGAATTTGCTTTTTACGGGTATTTCGTGGTGGACTTGCCCCCTTCGCATTTTGGCAACTCATTTACAGAAGCTCTCTCAGACCTGTGAATTGAATTCCAGACCTGTGGTGGCGGAGAGGAGCCGGTGGGCAGCTCGGCGAGGCGGGGATGGGGCTCGTAGCCGGAGAGTTTGTGACCTGACACACGGCGGAGGGCAGGAGAGCCCAGCACTTTTCCCTGCGTGAAAATAGTAGCGGATTTTTTTTTTCTTTCTTTCTTTCTTTTCTTTCTTTTCTTTCTTTTCTTTCTTTTCTTTCTTTTCTTTCTTTTCTTTCTTTTCTTTCTTTTCTTTCTTTTCTTTCTTTTCTTTCTTTCTTTTCTTTCTTTTCTTTCTTTCATTTTTTATCCCCCATTCCCTTCTCCTCCCCTCTTCTTCCCGGGGCTGTAATCCGACTGCTCTCTTTGGCTCCATTCCAGAGACAAATCCGAGAGGTTACTCTCTCTTCCCCCCCTTTCCCAGCCTCGGGGGCTGGGGGGCGGTGGAGCAGGGAGGGGAAGGAGAGCCGAGCAAGCACCAGCCCAGAGCCCGGCCAGGCCGCCCCGGGGAGGGGCTGAGGCAGCGGCCGGGCTGCGGGAGCTGCATGGAGGAGGGGAGTTTCACAGACTCCTCTGCCCGGCCGGGAGGAGGAGGAGGAGGAGGAAGTTTGGAGATTAAGCCGCTGCCCGGGGCTGGAGCGCACGGAGTGAGCCGGGGCGCGGCCACGGGCGCTGCCAGGGGGACACCCGGCCGGCGCCGCTGAATGGGCTGCGGAGCGGGGTAACTCCCGCACTCCGGCCCGCACCCCTGCGCCTGGATTTTCGGCGGGAGGAGGAGCGGTGGGCGAGGGCAGAAGACGGC